>OY728140.1:1429690763-1429942721 GCA_963277665.1 Viscum album
TGCATCCGATGTCCAGGCGAGGCTATAGTCGATGACAGCACGCAGAAGCATCGACAGCTTTCCTGGAAGAGACGAGACGTGCCGCTGTCCCAGTCGGCAGCTGAAGGAGGAGGTGGGCCCCAACGGGGCACCTGGGTGGCAGAAGCCTTGGACGAGATGGGTTGTGATGCTGGAGTCCCGCGGCGCTAGTGTGGCACCATGTGGAGAAGTCAACCCAACATCCAGGTTGGCGTGGGGGATGTGATCGGTGGGATTAGCCACGTGAGCAGGTTCCAGATGCGGGTAAGCCGCATCTGGGGAGAAGAGGGTTACCTGCAACGCAAGGCTGGGGTGATCTTGGTAGGTTGAGCCACTGGGCAGGCCTGACCAATAAGGCCGGCCTGGCAGGCTGGACCCGCGGCCCGGCCGTTCCAGACCTGCGGCCCCGTCGGGCCGGGCCAAATTGGGTAGACCTGGACAGGGTCGGATCAGGTCGTACCCATACCCTTTTTGAACCAATTACACTTAAAGAGCCTTATCTCCTAAACCAAACATTCATTTGTCAAACAGTCTACAGAAAATGAATCCTGGGGATGAGGCATCCCTTTCGATATACTCCACTTTTAGTTTTGGAGAATGTTGAATTATGGCCGGGTTGAATCAAACATGAATCCAATTGACCCCTTGGTACTAAAATGATTATAACATACATACCGGGCATCTGATTGACGTGTCGTCTGTCATGTTGGAACACTTATGACATGTAGGTCCTTCGGGCCACTTATTTGTGGAACCTCGTGGAAGTTGAGGTATGAATGATTGCATGAGGAGAATAACCAGGGTGTTTCTTGTGGTAAGAGTCAAGACAGATAATACCTTGAAAACGCAAGGCGTGGGTATTCCTTACTCCTATGATTCTATAGATACAGGACTCCCCACGTCATGGGTGCAAATTAATTTTCCTATGAGAAGGTTCTTCTATCTTTGGAGTCAGTAATCTCCTATTGGATTAGGGTGAGGGTCCTCTATGTTAATAGTAGGTACTCCCCTGTTGACCCATGGTGTGGGTCCTCCTTATGCAATTCAATGGCATAGTCGGTACTCCACTGTCGTACTAGGGTGTGGGCCCTCTAGCATGGGGTTGGTACTCCCCAAAAGTACTAAGGTGTGTGTCCCGCATAACAGATATTACGACAGAGTCAGTCACACCCCTACTTTACCAGGGCACGTTTCCTCTAGTCACTGATTTGTACTCCCCTGTTGATTGAAGGTGCAAGTCCTCTTTACACCTAGTTCTAGCAGAGTCGGTACTCCCCTACCATGCTAGGGTTTGGTTCCTCTAGTATGGGGTCGGTACTCACCTGACATACTAGGGTGTGGTTCTCCCACATTGAACAAAATACCATAGTTTTACTCCCCTACCAGGTAGGGTGTGGGTCCTCTCTTATAGAGTAGTAATCCTCCACTGGTGAGTAGCAGCGGGGAGTGGGTCCTTCACGGGAGTTGGATCTCCCTCGAATGGAGGACACAGTTACATGGAGTGGGGCCCTCCACGTAATGTAATTGATACCATGTTATAAGTCAGTGCTCCATTGACTGACTGAGGTGCGGGCCACTTCTTACTGGATCGACTGAGATATCATTGGTTAGACTAGAGCTGTACTCCCCTAACTGAAAGGAGTTTCTAGGAGTGGGCCGCTCCACCTGGTTTTCCTTGGTCTTGCCTTAGGAACAAGAATATGACATCAAGACCTCTAATGTTGGGCACTAGAGGTAGTTATAGCTGAACGTTCCTGATGGATCATGTCCTTTCCGATATAATATTAGGAATGGTTGAGTTGTACCTGATTGAGTTCGTCTCTCTGATGGGTGCCATCAGGGATGGCCAGCACATGGAGCATGTACTCCTGATCGTTGATTTATTCTTTGATCCTTCTTTGGAAATACTAGTAATGGATTTTAGGTCAAGGAATTTTGTTTCTTTCTGATTGAGACGACTATATCTGGATGACCTATGTATATGTATGGCCATGTACCTGAGTAAAGCTGACTATGCATAATATTTGTGGTTTACTTCGTGGTTTTGGATTTTTGGTTTACTTCATGGTTTTTTTTTTGGTGTTTTCCTTTTTGGATTTATGAGATACCATCGAGGGTCTTGGGGTCCCCTACTGAGTACTGAGTTACTCACCCCTACTCGGGCTTCGCCCTCAAGTGCTATTTCTAGTGCAGACATTCAATGTTTCGATAGAGGCGCTCAAGGAGATGGGACCGACAAACATTACGATGGTGACTTGGTGGCGTAGGACCAGGAATGGACAAGTAGGATGAGGTGGACATGACATACTACTTTGGATTCTAGTAGCTTCACTACTCTAGCGATCAAGTCAGATTTTTCAGCAGATGGTCATCAGTTCTCCCTCTGTACATTTCTGTTTCTAGTTCTTTTGTTGGGCTTCTATACTAGTATAATTTTACCATTCAGTTCTTTACTTTCAATTTTACTCTGGTTTCCAATTACTTGGTGTTCATATTTCATCTTTTCAGATTTGGTTTGTGAGTTCACGTGTGTACAGTTATCTAAGAAAATGCCTCCCACTTGCAGTTTGATGCCTTCAGTGCTAGTCGCCAGCCCTGGCCTTTGGGAGGTAGGCTTGGGGAATGTTACGGCATGGGCCCCGGGGGAAGGGTCGGGACAACACATGCTCGTAGATATGAATATCATATCACACAAAAACATATGGAATTATTACTGGTGGGTATTTTCTCATAATCTCCCATCATGGATATTTCCTAGTGAGAACTTCATGAGAAGAAGCCCCATCTACATACAAGTACTCACACCTGATGTTCTATATACTATGTGTCCCATCATAGTATTTTATCCAACCACAAAACTATATTAAGAAAATTGGCATAGAACTTCAAGTATCTGTTCATAGTAGGGAACTATTATGACCTTATCAATTTGAAAAATACTCTAGGAAATTATTACATTATGTCCATACAAAACAATTAACAATATGTAGTAATATGTTTAATTTAAAATTTAACACATCAAATATTTAGGTAATCAAATTAAAAATAGTTTGTTCTAGGACACCAAGTCTAATTTTTTTTTAAATAAGAAAAAATTTCAATTTATAGTGAGTGATTTATTTTGACTAATATATATAGTTTTTAAAGAATAGTCTGGAAGAGAAATATTGTATAAGAAGTTGAATATTTTGGGATTAGAGATAAAAAATAATTAAATATATATTTCCTATACATTAGGATGATATGGAATAAAAATATTAAGAGAGAAAACACAAGAAAAAATAGAGAGATGAATTGCTATAAATCTAGATTTTTATGGATTTTTTTTCAAGGAGGAAGACCATTAAAGAAATTTAAGGTTTGGTTTACTCATGGTGATCATGATTAATATACAAACCTAAATTAGATTTCTGAGTCTATTATCTTTGTTACATTCATTGTAAAAACCTAGGATTCCTATATTCATGTACTTATATTAAAGTAGTGAGTAGAGATATATGAAGAGGAATAGATCCTTAAACTCTGTAATGAGTCATTTATAATAATTATATTCACTCAATACTGTGATAGATTATTTATTAGTTTATAGACGCATTGTTGTTTGATGATCCATATATGTTGTCTTTTTAGGTGAACCATTTAATATCCTTATATGATTATGATTTAGTTATATTTTCTTGATAAATTGAATATTTATTTTAGTTTAATAGATTTATGTGTTTTTTCTAGAATGAGAAAAATATCCATTATATAAAAAAACATTACATTCCCTCATTCACTTAACACCTCTTAGGGTGTTTTTGACTATGGTGAATGCAATGGTATCATTTACTCCTAATATTACAAATCATTTTAAAATGTATTGAGAAAACATTTTTCTAAAAAAAATTATGATGAGAGTTGTGAAAAATTTAATTGAAAGGATAAATACCAAAAGAAAATTAAAATCACCACAAAAATATAGATTAGAAACTAAAATTTATAATCCG
Source organism: Viscum album (assembly GCA_963277665.1). NCBI lineage: Eukaryota > Viridiplantae > Streptophyta > Magnoliopsida > Santalales > Viscaceae > Viscum > Viscum album. The sequence goes on from OY728140.1 coordinate 1,429,694,771, forward strand.
ATATGAATTTTTCCCTATAAGTCTTGCGATAAATATTGATGATTGTCATTGGTGATATGTTATTGTATAATATTATGTTAAATATGATTTTTCTACAGTAATAAGAAATTATCCCCAAGGAGAATCTATTTCAAAATAGTGAAGTAAGAAAAAAGGATCACTAGTAGAATTTAGGGCTTCGTTATCAATGTTTTAAGATCAGTTATTTAAAAACCTTTATAAAAAGAGAATCCTATAAATTTTCACATTGGGATTTTTTAAAACTAAATATAAAAGTAATTCAGAATAACTATTTACATCCATTTTATAAAAAACCAACATTAAATGTTTTAAAAATTACTTATAACATCAATTTTAAAAAAATGATTTTATAATTCTTTTAAAAAAATCGATGGGACCTTAAAATCCTCATCTATTATTAAATAAAAACCCATCCTCACGAATGATTATGGAACTTGATGGATTCATATGACCTTTAACGACCCTTGATCCTATCTTGCAATTTATTTTCATCATTTTTTTACATTTTTTTCTCCTTATTCTTATATACAACTTAATTCTTTCATGATCCTCAATCTATCTTGGTCGGCCCACAACCACAGTTTATGTTTTTGTTGGTTTTTTTAAAATTAATTTTTCACTTGTTTTTATTGGAAATTAGTTAGACAGAAAAGGAAATAAAAAATATTAATTTTATGAAATATTATACTTGATATCCAAGGGAATACATTGGGAGCTAGCTCCCACAATGAAATTAAATAGAATATATTTTCCTTCATCTTGTCACACATTAAGCAAGATTGACAAGATGAATTTTTTCAGTGTTCTCATGGTATTAATGTACCATGTGTATATTCATAAAATGTGAAGAATTTAGTGTCATTAAATTATTTTAAATTAATAGATATAAAATATCATGACTTATATGTATTTTTTATGTAATTTCTGCTGATCACACTACATGGTATATTGCCTACACCTATCAGTAAGACTATCATCATGTAATGTTATATTTACAAATCCATTTTTATAAAATTCATTGATCAAAATTTTTTATATGTGTTAGTGAATGAATTTTTTCTCATACTTATTCAAATAAAAAATTATTTTCCTCCAATTTTTTTATAAAATAGTTCATCTGGTGATTCACTTGGTCTATGATATAAAAATATACATGTCTTGTTTATTTACATTGGATTTATCCTTTTTAATGATACAAAAAAATTAAGGGAAATGTTAAAAATATTCATTGGATGGCCACATCCATTGTAAAAAATATGTATCAGAAGAGGTGATTGAGATCTGTACGAATTATTTATATGATTTTAGTATACTGGTCTTCCTAAATCTCATTATTTAATAGTTGATAGTGAAGGTAGATGGATTTATGGATTAAATATAAATTTCATTCCATGTGGTGAAGTGATGTAGGAACAATTATACATTTTGAATAAAATAGAATAAGTTAAAATATATATATCATCACAAAATACTGGATTAAAGGTATGATATCATAAAATAAATGAAAAATTGTTGATGATTGTTCCTAAAAAGACCTTTTTTCATGGTTTAAATAGATATTCGACACAAATTTATCTGCATTAAAAATATTAAAATAGTTAGAAGTTTTACATAGCTTAATGTGATTAAATTTTCTTGTTTTGATATTAATGATTACATATTTTACAGAAATAAATATGATGAAAAAAGTACTATTCAAAAAAGAGGGGTAATGGTCTTCGTTGAAGCACTACATTTTTGAAGTGAAAAATATAAAAACCTAATATCTGCATCAATGAAATATTTTGGATTTCTTGAGAATATATGGGAAATTAATTATACTAAGTTTAAGGTAAAAATGTCCAAATTTAACTAGGATGATAGTAATTGTGGTGTGAAACATGATGATTATGGATTTACACTCACTGATTTGAAAATATTTATTTGCAAAGTGGATCCATTTATCAGGGATAGATATAAAAATAAAATATTTTGTGTTATTCATCCACCATATAATCAATGGTTTTTAATTTGTAAAGGGAAAAAATTCGTTTCAGAGAATATGATGATGATTATGATGATGATATGGATTTTTTTCTAAGGTTTCTCTATCTATTATGTGAATTTGGGATGATATCAAGGACTATAGTGTGGAAATATTCCATGTTGTATGAAATGGTCATGAAGAAGGGATTTGAGAAAACACTGAATTACTCACCTATTATTTAGGTAAATGTTCATAATGTATTTTACATTATCTAAATCCAAATTTTGTATGTTTTGTTTCAATTTTTTTCAATTAAAATTTGTTTTGGCCATTATAATGGATTTAAATTAATTCGTTTGTAACATTTTTTTTGTTTTTTTAATTTTTTAAGATATAAATTATTTTTTAAAATTTTATTCATGTTCAATTTTTCTATTTTAATATTTTATTGTATACTTTTATTCAATCTTGTTGTGTTCTCCCATCTTACACAACCATCGAGTGGTTTCAACAATATTCAAGATCTATTTACATCCAAATTTTTTATGCTATTTTTTAATTTTTAAAGATAAATTAATTATATGCTAGTTACAAATTTAATTCCACAAATAATTACTCTTTAATTATTTTCTTATCAGTTATAATTTTTTTAAAATTATATTAATGGTATAAATTATATTATGAATATAAATTGTTTAGGAATACAATTTTTTTGTAACTATTTGTATTTACAATTTTTTGTATTTATACTTTAGTATCATTATAATATTTTTGTGGTTGAAATAATTTTTTATTCAATTTTTTTATTTAAAACATTCTTATCTATGATTATCAATAACATTTTTATTTTTTATAGTTATTTCATTTTAATCAAATACATATACACATACTTTTTTTGAGGTATCATACATCTTTCAAAATGACAAACTAATGAAGGGGAACTAAGAAATGTATGATTTTTCATTGAATTATATATCTATAGAAATTTTATTATTTAAAAAAAACTATTTAATTAAATTAATCTTATATTTATTAATATCAATCACACCTCTTATCCTTCTCTATAGAGTATAGTACCTAATGATATTAGGAATGAGTTTACACTTTTACCAAAACATGCACTGGCACATAGAGAGAAAAGGGTGATAATTATATTTGATGAGAAAAAATTCTCAACTAACCCAAATGAAACATAGTTTAGGAATTACCTGGTTGTATAAATTCATTGTAGTTTTAGTATTTTATACCCATATTGGAAGATTTTTGACTAGTTGGAGAAAGGTATTTTATGGGAGTCCCTAACAGTAAAATTTATAAAAAAATAAATATTTTTCTAATGGATTAAATATTATACAATTATTTATATTTTATTTATTTATACATATAAAACTTTTCATTCATTATAAAATAAATATTAAAAAAGTTTTTTTTATTCATTATGAAAAATAGTTGGAGGGACATGGTAGAAGTTTTTCACCAGTCGTCAGGAGGAAGATTTTATGATATGTTTTTTTCTTTGTAAAATTTATTTGTTTAATTATTATTTTTTAATTTATAACTTATTTATTTTTTATTTTTTAATAGGCTTCCATGAAAACTCACCAATAGATATAGTCTCACAATTTATAAGCTCATACATTTTCATGAGGAGGGTATCCTTTATTAGAGGAACAAATTTTTTCTGAAAAACATAGTGAATTAAGATCCATGTCCTGTAAAGGCTCTGTATAGGTTCTACTCAACCCTCCATCTCCTCCAACTCATCATGATAAATGGTAAAGGGATAAAATTTCAAAAAACTGGAATGTTTATTACTGGTCCAATAAAGTAAGTAGCTGATAAAATTTTAAGTAATTAATTTTCACTTTTTATGTATATTACTATTTAGTAAATTTATCTTACTAAAATTACATTTGAAAATATTACTTCAGGATTCCCTTTAATAGAAAATAACACAAATCACCTTTATTTATAAGGGTAGGAAGAATATTCTTACCATTGTTTTAGGATATCTGGTACACCATGGAAACATCATAGTTTATAAATAGGGTGTTGATTTTTTTTTAAAAAAATTGGCCGTGCCACTAGGATGGAATCAGTGGAAGAAGAATATAGGGATGAAATATATTCTATGATAGTTGAGATCTGAAGCTTGAATGTTTCAATATAGAATCAGATTAAATCATATGTATTATATATGCTTGCAGAAATAGTGATATAGATGTAACCATCACAGCTTATGTGGACATCGTACCCAGATCATCCACCTCTTCATTCAAACCTGACAATTTACTGTGAGTTTCTTAGCTGGAATCCCAATGTATGTAATGTATCATTCTAAATTGTAAACCTTTTAGGTGATTATTTACATCATAATATTATTTCGTCTTGTTAGGTAAGTGTAGAATTACATGATATTATTGATCCTACTGCTCTGGTGTCGCTGACTATTGAGGAGGTTTCTATTATGGGATAGAGTATTGGCCATTTTTTCTTTGTCCAGCTAATCATGGTTGTCAGGATGTATATGAGGTACGATTATGTTTTAATTTTTTAATTATAATTATATTATAAATTACTTATAATATTTTATTACACTTACCTTATATAGGAGTATATGATACCAAAGGATTCATTATGAATGAAATGAAATTTTCAGATTCTAATACCATCAGATATTCCCCAATATAATGATTGGGTAAATGATTTATCATATTTTTTCTTATATTATATCATTATTATACTATTTTGATGAGTACTAAAATATGTGGAAGAGATAATGAATTAAATATTTTTAAAATTACACCATGGATGTTGTAAAGGGTGATCAGCTCACTCTACCGGTGTTTCAGTTTTTTTCCATGTAAGTAAATAGAAATTATAAATTTATTTTTATTAGTTGAATAAATTTTATATTTAATTTATTTATATATTTTCTAATTATGTATATCCATATTTCTTTCATCCAATTTTATTTTAATTAATTTTAGGGTTTTATTGAACCAGGATTCATTTCAATTGAAGTGAACTATTTGAAATAAGAAACCATAATATAATATGTATCTAAAAGATTAAAAAACATAGACAACACATGTTGGTTTTCTTCATTCCTTGATAGTTAAGAATAAATATATAATTATTACCCACTATTAATTATATTATTATTAATGTTGAATATTTTATTTATTTTTTTGTGTAAATTGTATGTTATGTGTATTTTCTCAAAATAAAGTAAAGAATATTGGTTATGCTCTATATTGGGTGGTGTTCAAGGATATTTAGAAAATTTTTAAAGAAGTAATATTTATTCCATGCGTTTTCTTCTTTCATCATAATTTCTTTTAATCTACATCAGTTTTTATAATTTATCATTAATATTACAATAGGTCACAGATTGCGTTAAATATGTATTTTTATCCAATAGTAGATCCAAAAAAGAATGATTTGTGAAAGTTTAGGTAAATAACTTTTATATTAGTGAATAATTGGTTGTATTTCTTATTTTATGTTTTTATTATTAAAATGTCATTTCATAAACATGGTTTCATCATCAACAAAAGAATTTTGAATGTATATATTATTTTTTACAATTAATTTATGAGATAATCAATAGAAAAATAACAATACATTTTGAAAATTTTGGATTCCTAAAAAACATGTAATTTAAAAAAAATTATTATTTAAATTCATAACACTTTATTTTATAGGTTTTTTATGATGTTTCTTTATAAAAATCCAATGAACCGAAACACCTTCAAAATTTATTTTCACAATATTTTATATGATTGTATAATTTTGATATTTAGTTTCACTTATTTGTATATTTGTATAATTTTTTTCAAAAGTTATCAATGAGTTTTATTACTTTAGAGTTGTATTTACTATATAGTTTTTATAATTGGTTCTAATTTGAGCTTCTAGGTGTGAGTATTATTTAATTTTGAATATATTTTTTGAAAAATAAAATTTATATGTTGTTTTTATAAAAACAACATTTATTGTACCTTGAAAGGTTTTCTATGTCAGTTTTTACTAAAAAAATGGCATTGAAAGTGACTTTCGACATTAGTTTTATAAAAAATAACCAAGAAATCCATTTGGATATCAGCATGCATTCAATTTTAGTTTTTTATAAAACCAAAATCCAAAGCCATCCTAACCATCTGTTCATGTATATTTTATATTAAATTTATGTTGAAAAAACACTATAACTTCCATTCTTGAAGGGGTTTAAACATCAATTTTAGACATGGAAAGTCCAAATTTCAACATCATCTGTATTAATAACAGTAATAAACCAACATTAAAAGGTAAAAAAATCAATGTTAATGGTTTTTTCTACTCTTGGATATGTTATAAATCCCATAAAATATTTATATATTTTTATTTATGAAATCAAATGGAGATAAAACCAAAATAAGATCAAAGATTTGGATAAACCAAAACCTTTTATTTACAAAATTATTTTACATTAGGGGATGATTTTTGGATTCATAATGATATATATTTATTAAAAATATTCAAAATTATTTTTAATTTCATTATAAACATGAATCGGTGGAAGTATGGTTTATCACATACATGTTTGAGGGACCAGCTTCTATATAGTGTGTGATGGTGAGAGTGTAAATATTATATGAATATATTGCATAATATGGATTTTGGAAGCATTTTAGTTAATATTTTTATCTTCAAATGAAAAAATTGAAAACAAGGTGGAATTTTATAGAACTATAATAAGTAAGAATTATGATTTTGGATTATATAGCTCATTTTACTAAGAATTTTTTATTTCCTATATAACTCATAATGAAAAAAAATCTAAAGGATCAATGATTTGAGATGGGAATTCAAACCAAAATTTAGTATAAGCTTATATTATTTTATTTTACAACATATTCATGTAGTAAATAATGTAGAAATTGAATAATCAAACATAGAGGAAGATTAAAGTGAAATATGTTTTCATCCATATCCTGGTGGTTGTAAGAATTATGTTAGGGGACAAAAGATGAGTCCAAATCACGTCTAACATGAAGGTATACAAAATAAATATATGATTTCATATTCTTTGTAAGGATTTAGATTGAGTTTTCTCAATGTGGTAGTGTGAGGAATATAAAAGAAACGTTTCTTCAGTTAAGCCAAATCATTATTGGAGTTTTTTATGAACCAGTTGTGCATCCATCCAACTTGACACCCAACCTGATCTGTGTAATGTCCCAAAAGGCATTCATTATGCCCACGGAAGGAAAAATAGTTCTTCAGAATCAAAGAACTCCTTGGTAATGATTTTAAAATGATCAATACACAATATCCATATAACATATCATATCCCATTTTTTTAATTAACAACAAGGCATCATGTACATAAACATCACAACCAACATCTATAAAAAGTTTATACAAAAGAGAAATGTGCAAGTATCTAGTTCAAACGTTCACATTTATAAACCAAAACCATCAGAACTAAAAAGGGTAAAATGGTATTGATTGAATAAATAGAACCTCTACATTACATGATGACCAACCTCCACCATTCCACCGCTATCACTTATAACCAATAGAAAAAGAAACTATCTTGTGTATCATTCTCTCCAAAATTAGGATTTCCCTTTACATAAATTAGACCAGACAAATATACTACCAAACTAGGTTTATCCAATGAAATTTTTTTAACAATTCTGTTAAAAACTTCCTTTTTTATTCTTAGAAAAAGAATTGTTAAAATGGGTCTTTAATAGTACAGTTAAATGGGATCTTTAATAGTGTAAAAACCACTGTTAAAGGGGGGCCTTTATCGGAACTTGTAAAAAAGCTCTGATAAAATCCCCCCATTTAGTTCTAGTAAAAAAGAACTAATAAAAACTAGGTATTTATCATATCTTTAAAAAAAATTGATAAAGGGGGCCTTTTGGAGTGCTTGTAAAAAAACTGATAAAGGGGTGTGTTTATCAGTGCTTTTTAGAACTGCTGATAAAGACCCCCACCTATGCTTTTTTATTAGATCTAATAAAATTTATATTTCAAAAAAATAATTAAAAATAATATATTATTATATTAATAAATTTATATTGATATAAATATAAGATGTATTTTCTAAATATGTTTTAGATAAGACTAAATATGAATTTACACATTTTTATAAGACATTTAATTAAAATTTCTTATAAAGTAATTAAAAATATTTTTAATTAATAATTTTATAATTATTATTGATTAATATTCATTTAACCGCATTTATATGATAAAAAAATAAAACAAATTAATAATAAAAGATCAAAATTAAGTTGAAAATGTAAGTGGAAATTCAAAAGACCATAAATTTTTTTCATGGTGTCTTCTTAGGCTCTACCATATATGAAATTTATTCATTTGGTGAGGTCTATTCCCATAATAAGATTGGTAAACCTCAATCACATTTTTTGTGGCCAAAAAATTCCCAAAAGTCCACAAAAATTGAGTTTTTTAGGGTGCTGGAATTACTTATCATTAGATTGATTTTAAGCCTTATTTAAGGTAATGATTTTCCCTTATTCAGTGAGTACTGAATTTATTCCTTGGTCTTACATTCATGTTGATATTATGGATTTTATGTTCTATTGTTTTTTATAATTTACTATTATTTATAATCAAATATATAAAAATATTTACATATTTTTTATATATTCAAATACAAAAATTTAATTTTATAAATAAATAATTAAATATATTTACATATAAATTATATCTCTCAATATATAAACATTATCTAAATATAAAATAATATATATTTAAAAAAAATATATAAATATATATGAATTGAAATATATATATATATATATATAAACATATATATAATCATATATATAGTCTTTAATCTAAATATATCGATAAAAATATAAAGAAATATATATAAATATATAGATATGTCATAAAATTTAAATCAAAATAGTATAGGGGTGTGGGAAAGGTGTTCGTGTATAAGCTAGAAGTCTCAGGTTCAAATCTTCGTAGAGATAGAGTTGCACGTGGGAGGGTGGGATTATCTAAAGTGATGATAAAGGGGTGGTGGAAGCACTGATAGGGGTCGGAAGCACTGATAAAAGTGGGGTTGGGGTGTGAAAAAAATTCACACCCTTTATCAATGAGGAATTTATTGGTGCTTTTTTAGCGCTATTAAAGGGGGCCTTTGACAACATGAAAAAATACCAATAAAGGTATCCTTTTATAGTGCTAAAAAAGTCACTGATAAAGGACCACTTTATTGTCTCTTTTTTATCACTATTAAAGAAAGGATTTATCAGATCTTTTTACGAGGGTTGTTAAAACTAATCCACTACCATCACTTACATTACCATCACTTCTATAGAGATGATAAATCCCTTTTACTAGTGCTGTGGAAGGCCTGATTTGTAGTAGTGCAAGGTCCACATATAACCATTGGGTATATTTAGGGTGTGAGATTACTTTACTAATAGGATCCCACTAGGTTTTGCGATCATATACATTATAAGATAAATAAAAATTCTATTTTGAATGAAAACAAATAGTTCAAAATAGAATCATTATTTTCCATTCAAAGAAAGGTAAAAACGCTAGAAAACTGGGAACGAATAAAACATAGAAAACTCACTATGGGAAACACCCATGTATTTATGTCACTATGTAACTAGGTACATTTTATCTTAGTGATAAACCATATAAGAACTCGTTTTCTTGCACAAGTTGTTGGAGGGGACACACCCAAGGTCTAACGGTAACATCTATATCAAATTGTTTAGTTAGTGTTGCATAATTGTATTAATAGTGAGATTGGGAAAAGGCCCTACCTGATCACCTATCTAATAGTCATAGCCTTACCACCTAGGTACCTCGGTATCCCAAGTTCATAGTTCTATTTTCAAACTATAACGATCCCATTTTTTTCATAACCCAACTCATCACATTCTAATCAGGCCATTTATATGTATTTGAAAGGGGACAAACCTTTTAAAGACCATTTCACACACCAACACCATTAGAATCACCTTTTTTCCATAAAACACATTTTATAAAAAAGAATTGAAAAGGTGGAAATAATATTTAAATTATAAAGTAATAGCACAAAATAGAACCACCTAACTTTGATCTCAACATCACCACCAATAAATTGAAAACTACAATCCCAACCAATAAGGGGTACTATGCAATTAAGAACATACCACCAATCAATTGAAAACTACAATCCCAATCAATAATGGGTCCTATAGAATGAAGAACATACCACTAATATCAATATCAAATCCAATAAATTCAAATTCTACACACTATATGTCACTGAAAACATTGGAGAGAAGAGTAAAAAAAAAGAGAAAAGTGACCAAGAAAAATAAAAAGATACACTTATTTGGATAAATATTGAAGAAAAATGCTTGAAAAATCCAATAATTTTAGCGATGAGTAATGGGGGAGATAGGGAGTTGTTCCTAGAATTTTTTAAATTTAAATGGGGTGTAATGAGGGTGTAATGGATTTAAAATATAAGAGGGGGATTTTTGGAAAACTAATATTTTTTAGAAATCTGGTAGGTCACACGATATTCTAGGCTCTGTGCCAATCATGAGGGTGCCTCTGACCCAAGGCGTGAAAGATGCATAGCTTAATAGAGCCTAGAGTATAACCTTGTTTATACTATGTGACTTCTATATGCCTCTTCCTAGGTTGCTCGATTTACAAGTGGTTGATGCACATTTTATACAAATAGTGTGGAAATTGTGTGCCAACCTTTATCCCTAAAAACCAAAATTCTTCTTATAAAATTATCAAAATATTTATATAAAAACATCATAAAAAAATAAATGACAAATACCATAAAATCACACCATTGGTGTTAAATTTATCCCCACCATAAAAATTTCCATCCATATTTTGATCAAATAACAAATCCGGGGACTGATCCTTGGGCCTACAATTCCACTCCCATGTATCGTGGTCATCATTTACATACCATAATAAGACCTGAACTAATGGAATAGATTTACTATAAAGAAATTTCTTCTAAGAATCCACAATATGTAAGGGTTGTGCGGTCACTGAAATATTGGGTTACAACTCATGCTCTTACCAGATCAGCACATGAGAACAGTTTAGATTATGACTCTTCAACTATGAGACATTGAAAACATCAAGAATCAACATCAATTGAGATGGAAACACTAAAAACTATTTCACCTTATTCATCCTCTCAGTGATCTCAAATGTCCTGACTTACTTCAACAGAAGATTTTCTTATTCACTAATATGATGATAAACCATTCAAGGTGTTACATTCAAAAGCACCCAATAATCCCCTGAGAATTCCAAATTATTAGTTTCATTGATCATCATAGGATTTCTAATGATAATGAACTATAAAAAACCATTGTTGGATCATCTAAAAGTTTTTAGTGATATCCTACACATTATATAGACCTAATAATTTGTTCTCAAAAACTTCCATCAAACATAGAGGAGAACAACATTGTCAACCACACAATGCTTTAAAAGTTTCCATCCTAATAGAGGTTTGGTAACTATTATTGTAGAAAAACACCAAAAAAACAAGATAGTGATCCCATGATCCTCTGATGTCCAGGATATAATATATAATCATATCTTCTAGAATATAGTTCTCCTACTCTATCTGATCATCAGTTTGAGGATGGAATACGATGATATGTTTGACATGTGACCCCACAACCTTCTGAATTAATTTCAAAAAATGAGAGGTAAATGGGGGTACCTATAAAAAATATAGAAGATAAAACACCATTTAGCCTCAAGATCTCCTAAACATACCACCATCCTAATTTCTTCTCTTCGGTTGAGCACATGATCAGAATGAAGTGAGAGGACTTGTTAAAATAATTGATAACCACCCAAATCATGTTACTTCCCCATGGTGTATGAGGTAAACTGATGATAAAATCCCTGGCTACCTCATCCCACTTATATTTAGGAATGTGAAGACTTTAAAGAAATCCTTAGGGACTTTGGTTCTCATCTTAAACATACTAGAATGTATAACATCTAGGTACCAAAACATCTATATCACATCTCATACATGGCCTCCAAAACTGGAATGACATGTAATGAAACAATGTGGTGGACTAGGATGGAAAACACAATAGGAAAAATGATAGTCCATTATCAGTACCCTTATAAAAGAAAATGACACTACATAATGATCCTAAAAACAATTAACACCCTCATAAGGAAAAAACCACTTACGAGGTACCTCTCCAACATTTAGAAACTGATAGGAACATTGGAAAAAAAACATCATGTGAATGATCTTATTAAATAAACATTAGGAGATATTTATTTAAAAACATATTACACAAGAGCATACTACCACTCTATTCCTAAGTTACTTGGTGAATCTAAGTAAAATTCCCCATTATAACCCATTCATCAGTAGTGTGTTTTAGAGCATGTGTGTGAGACTTATTACTCAGATAATCCATGACCAAATTTACATTACATGGGTGTAAAGATATCAAATTCTAACCTGTGATGGTACTTGATCCATCTTTATTAGCTTAGGTTCAGATCCTTATAGAATAAAATGCAGCTCAAGATTTTTTGGTATGAAAAGACCTCAAATTTTTTCATGATGATTTAGTGTCACTATCATATAAGGGATTGCATTAATTCCATGAGATCAAGGATATGGGTTGGGTAATTCCTCTAGTGTGTTTAGAGTTGATGAGATCAATATGCCACCACATGGTTTCCATTTATACATACACAACCAAGACCTATACCTAAGGAATCAAAATAGAGAACTTAGCCCTACCCATCCCCAACAAAAGTCAATATGGGGGCAGTGGAAAAAAATATCTTAATCTTCATGAAAGCTGCTTGTCATTTTGGATTCCACAAGAACTTCACCCCTTTTTAGATGAGGGGTTTCATTACCAAGGAAAGTTGAGAGAAGTCTCTAACAAACTACAGGTAGTACCATTCAAGACTTAGAAAACTCATAATCATGAAGATATTTCGTGGATCCTCTCATAAAATAACTACCTTAACTTTCCCTGGATCAACTGAAGACCTATGTTCTGAGACCACATTCCTCAAAAAACATGACTTCCATGATCAAAAAGCTTTACATAGATAGTTTTTCTTAAACGATGGTCATGAAAAATTCCAAAAATAATTCTAAAATTCTTCCCTTTTTCCTCTTCCAATCTCGAATAGACTAAAATGCCATTCTTAAACACAATGAACAAGGATTTGAGGTTCCAATGGAACACTTCGTTCATAATAACCATGAAGACCAGAGTACAATTACTCTGTTATAAGGGAATTTACTAATATTCAAAATGATCATACCTAATCTGGAAAGATGTATTAGGAATATCTAATTCTCTCACCCTGACCTAGTTAAATCCTGAACAAAGGTTTAACTTTGAGAACCACCTTTCCCCAATTATCTGGTCAAAGAGATCATAGATACAAGGAAATGGGTATTTTTTTTCTTGACTATGTCCCTATTCATCGTTTGATAATCAATAAACAACTAGTGATATCCATTTGTCTAGTTATAAGAAAGGAATTGGAGTAGTCCATGTAGATATGCTTGGGTTAATGAATACTTTGGATTATAAATCATCCAGTTATATCTATAATTCCCTCAACTTGGTGGGGGGGATATATGATATGGGGGAAGGTATATTGGTTAGTCCCTGATTCAAAATCATGTTGAATTCCACATCCTATTCTAAAGGAAATCCTATGAAATAACCTAGTAATACCTCTAGAAACTCATTCCCCACTATATTCAACATGAACTTTGAGCCTTACCCTTCATCCTCTAGCATGAGGGAAACATCTGAAAAGATATATTGCATAATTCTAAAAGTGGAGGTCTAGGAAAACCTGACCAAAAATCCCATTCTACTTGAAATAATTGAGTGCCTCCATCAAAGGCTATGAAAGTGACCCATCGATGATAACCGTTGATGTGGTCCTTGAATAATGTAATCAAGTAAATCTAAAGAATTAGGTAAAATTGGTCCGTATCCAAGACAAGAAAATACCATTTTATCTCAATATTTTCCAGGGATAGAACACAATACAAGAATCTAAAACATTTATCATTCATCCTAAAAATTGGTGTATTCAACTCCATATAATATGAAATAATATCAGTTGGGAGTTTCAACATATCCACAAGATGAACAAAAATAGATGAATTAGAAGAACTATTATCAAAAAATGTAACTGCTATAGATAATGAAACCGGAATAGTACCTGAAACTATCACATGGACAATATATAATTCCAATAGTTCCTAGTCCATAGAATAAATATGCCGAATATCTATTTATGCACATGGTTGACTACTGACATTTGGCTTCACCTTAAGATGAATCTACCCATTCGAAGATCCATCATTTCCACCACATCCACCAAAACAAAAACCCTTGGATCTAGACGCATCATACTGTGCTAATATTCCCTTGGATGGTTTAGATCCTACACCACTATGAGAATGAGCGGAAACATTCAAAGCCTTTTTAGGTGGCCCAAGAATCCACAGTGATAGAAATACATGGATGGGGCTAGTTATAAAAAATTTACATATCAATATCTTCCACATTGATAAATCATGATAGATCAATCAGCTGAAGTTGTGGATGAAGTCTATCAGGGTCGTTATCTCAACTACTACCACCCATATTCCCCTATTCATCCTGTTTCCACTTCTGATTAGATATGCCAAATCCACTCTGGTTTGGTTCAGGAAATATCCTAGACAATTCTAACATACCATTCAAATTGATCTCCACCATCAAAGCCCAGTCATCCACCTTATCATAGGTTATAAACAAAAATAAAAATACTTATGATTTAATTTCTATCCATTTATATTTCAAATTATCATTGGAAACTATCTTGGCATAAAACGGGATAGCTCTATAAAGTAGTTGGAATGATCAATCACTGAATACTCTCCCTGAAAGACTTATAGGGACCCTTGGAACTCGGCGAGGTCCAGGTTATCAGGGAATAACAACTCATTAAATATGAATTTAAATCCTGTTAAACCAATTTTATCATGCTACCCTTCCTAAACCAATTACTCCCACCACATACGACTAAATCCCTCTAATAGAAATGCAGCACACTTTAATTTCCCATCATCAAGAGTTTTGAGGAACTAAATTATCTAAATAAACTTACTCATAAAAATTTTCATTTTAAAGGGGTCTATGTGTCCCCAAAATTAATAGGGATTATTCTTAAAAAACTTTTAATCTTGTTCCTTTCTTGATCTAGTTTTTTATTCTATAGCCTAAGAAGGACCTAAACCCACTTTCGGATCCATATCTTGGATATCCCAAACCACTACCTCAACTAATATATGATAAAATGGATATTTAGAACACTCTATGAACTCCTAAAATTTCTATATAAGATATTTTTGGGGATAATTATACTACACAATTCAAAAAAATGTATAAAAATCAATATATCAACACACAAAGAATCAAAAATCAACATGATAAAACACCCAAGTATATTAGGTCAAACAAAAACAAGACAAACCACAAATCTTACCACTCAACCCTACCTTGGTTTCTATTGTCAGTATTAAACCAATGTATTAAAACTGAAGGATGAGTCAAATAAGATACCCAACATCCCATGTAGCTCAAGGCCTATCATTAGGTGTGTTGGCTAGACACCCCACTCACAATCACAACCACAATTCCCAATAGTAAAAGATCATGTATGTCTAGACTTTCACAAATAATAATACAAAATAAAGGGTAAACCCTACTCTAAATACACATTTTCATTAACTATTATGGGCTTATATTCAACCAAACACCTGACCTTGTCCATGTAATAGCTTGATCAGTATTCTGGATCCCTATGGAAAGTTACTAGTGCATGGTCATCTAAGAACACCTTGGGAATAACTTTCCCATAAAAAATACCCAAAATCAATATCACATAACATATCACATTAAAATAATTAACAATAAGACAACATGTGAATAAAAATCACAACTGAAGTAAATAACAAGGCTATATAGAGGAGACATGTATATGCATCTAGTTAAACATTTTACATTTCAAAATCAAAAAAAAAGGCCAAAAATTAAGAAAATGGAAAGAAAAAAATAGAACCTATATATTATATGAGGACCATCCTCCCCCATGACACTTCCATCACTTATCCATAAGATAAAAGTAACTACCTTTAGTATCCATCACTCCCAAATGAGGCATTGAATTTACCTAAATCAGACCAAACAAGCTCAGTATATACCCTATGGGTATGTGTAGGGTGTGATCTTTAATTCCTAGTAGGATCCCATAATTCTTTCCATGAAAATATATTATAACATAAATAAAAATTATAGTTTTAAATAAGACAAATAGTTCAATATAAAAACAAGATTTTGATTTGAATGAAAAGTGAAAATGCTAGAAAATTAGGAATAGATAAATTGTAGAATAATGACCATGGAAAACCAATATGTACCTAGGTCAATGGGGTTCAATTTATCATATCATTATGAATAACCACATAAGAATCTATTCAAGTTCATGATCTATTGGATGGGAACCACCCAAGGTCCAATGGTAATAGCTATATCACATTATTTAGTTAGTGTTTCATAATTGTCCTACTAGTGAGACAAGATCGAGGCCATGTTGGATCACCTATATAAATGTAATATCCTATCCATCTAGGTAACCATGGTTAACAAGTAATTTATTCCACTTTCAAACCATACCAATCCCCTTTTTATCATGAACAACCCATCACATACTGATCATTCCATTTCTATGAATTTCTAATGGGATAAACCATTTTAAGAACCTTTTACACATTGACACCATTATAATCACCTATTTTACCACACAACACATTTTAAAAATCTTTTAGAAAAATATGTAAGCATATTAAAATCATAATATAATATAATTATACAGAACCACTGACCTTTCTTCTTGAAATCACCACCGACCAGATTCAAACCCAAATCCCAAAATTAGAAGGGATCCTATGGAAGAAATAACACACCTCTAAAATCATGATACAAGATAAAAAATTCAAATTAAACCCACTCTATGTCAGTAAAACTTTTTGAGATATGATAATCAAAAATAGAGGATAAAAGAGGCCAAGAAAAATATAAAGAGACACTTACTTGGAGGAATATTGGATAACCAAGCTTAAAACACTAAATAATTTGAGACAATGGGAAGTAAAGAAGATGTGTATGTGTACCTAGAGATATATAAATGTAGTGGAGTGAAATTATGGTGGAAGGATTTAAAAATTATAGAGGTTCATTTTTAGAAAACTAACATTTTTACAAAAAGTATGGTAGCCTGCAAGGTTTGGGTACACGACCTTCTAGGTCGTGCACCAACCATGAAGGTTCCTTTGACCCAAGGGGTGGAGTCTACATAACATGATGGGTCATGGAACATGGAAATGTTCCTGATAATGAAGCTTCCTAATGCGTATGTCTATGTTTCATGGTTAACAGGGGTTGGTGTATAGTTTCTACTAATCATTTTCCAACCATGTACTGCTCTCTACCCATCCAAAAACCTCAATTTTCATTGAAAAATAATTAAATATATATAATACAAAGTCATGAAAAAAATAAAGGAAAAATATATAAAAATCACACTCTGGGTGTAATAGGTTTGAATGTTGAGTCATTAATAAAAAATGCATTTTCTAACTAAGAATCCAATATTTAGTCTTACAAACAGTTGTATGGATTAAAGATGTCTGTTTTTGTTTCCATAAAAGTTAAATATAGGTTTTATATTAGGATATGTGGTAACCCTTTGTAGGCTTAGACTAAAAGGGACTAGATAAAATTATTCACTGTAAAACATGTTCTGGAGAGATCTAAGGATGGTTCTGTGACTATTCGATGAATATTAATGGTTGGTTTCAAACAGTTTTATTCATTTCTTAGTATGGGTATATTATATTTATTGATATATATATGATTAGATTATAATTTTGGTTTTCAAAAGGATTTATTTATTTCTTCTATAAATATTGATACAATTTTAATATAAAGGAATAATTAAGGCTTCAAATGATCATTTTATTAAACTATGATATAAAATATGTAAATACCATAAGAATTTTTAGTTTTGAAGATGGTAATAAATTTAATTATCATTATAACGTATTTTTAGTGAATCTTTTGTCTCTTATTGAATATTATGGTTATGTAGATTCTTTAATTTCCCTACGTGAAAGTATTCAAACATTTTTAGGAGAGTGGGATAATAATTTGAGAAGAAAAAGTCCCATTTTTGCGACCTTAAATCCCTAACTTGTTAATTTTTTATCATGGAATATTAAAATAAATAAATTAATTAATTTTATCTATAGTGCCATGATATTTTTGAAAAAATATTACTTTTGATAGTGTATAAAAAACACAACACTAAGCTGAAACAAATCATGAAATATTATTATTTAAATATGATTGTTATAACCTAGATGTTAAATTGGTTGGTAGGAATAGAAGTAAAAAAATTATGAAATATATATATAAACATAAAAATTAAAAAAATATTTATAAATTCTTAGAAAATAATCACTCAAGTTTACTAAAGAAATTTTAAGATTAAAAAATTTGTTTTCTTTAATAATAATTATTATGGTTATTTTATGAGAAAATATTATAATTAATTTATATAAATTTTAGAAATTTTATTTCATAAAAATGATATCAAATTTTAAATCATCATTTCAAAATTAGGGTATGAGAAATTTTTTAGAATTTTATAAAATGTTTGACTTTTTGATGAATAAAGAAAAATACTGATTTTAATTGAAATTGTATTTTATTTTCAAGTATTCACAAAGACATAGTATATTTTTTATTGTTTTCAAATTTTAATTATATAATTTGGATTAAAAAATTTAATACAAATTTTATTTTAATCAACTTTATACTTGAGTTTTATATAAAAACATTTTAATGCATAAAAAGAATTTTTCTAAAAATTGGTTTTCATCACATTTTACAAGTTTGATTTTAAATTAAATTCTGAAAATTATATGAATTTAATTATATAAAATTAAATAAATATTTTTAATCATCATAATTAATATTAGTTAATATGTTCAACAAAATTTTAGGTCATAATTAAGAGTAAGAACTATAAAAATCGATTACCAAGGTAAAGGTTAAAACAAATTTATCGGGGGTTAAACTAAAGAGCTAAGGGTTAAAATAACCTTAAAACGTGTATAAATCCTATTTTATAGCAATATATAAACACTATATCATCTCATATTCATATATGTACCACTATTTATCCTTTATTATTAAGTAAAATGTTAATATATTTTAATTTATTTAAAATTTCAAAGTTTTTTCTCTTCACCGCTAATTAAAGGACACCCCTTATCCTCTCCTCTACACATTTCAATAGAATTTTATTTCAAATAATTCCTATATAAATCCCTTAATAACATCCATGCACACATCTTGGAGTTAATTTTTTATCATAATACTATCCTATGTATGATTTGGGTATAAACCTAAAGAGGTTGTCCAAAGAAGATGTACATTTTTTAACTTAGCATTTCCATTTTATTTATTATTATATTTAATTAATTTCCTTTTAAAAAATGATTAAATAATAACACATATATATTAAATATACATATATTTTATTATTTCAATGTAATAATCAATATCCATCTCATATTCTATCAAATGGGAAACTAAACCATCATTCATGTGTATAGTAGACTACCACCACACGAAGTGAGGTAACTCATTTTCCATCAATGAATCTCACATTAGGTTATAATGAAGTAATAAATATATAAAAATTAACTACATGAATTAATTTACATACTCTAAATATAATATATAATCTATTTTCTCACATTTTTATCCATTAAAAAATGATGACATCATTCTTGCATATGTATTGATTACCACCTCCACATAGTTATGTGATTCATTTTTCATCACCACATCACATAGATGGTATATATATGATTATTTAAATTGAGAATATGATATTTAATATATACTCAATTTTCTAGAAATATGTAATGGTACTTACCATATTCCCCTCAAGATCTTGGAAAAATGAAAATGTTACTCATGTGTATGTATGGCCTACCCTGTCGAATATTTTAATGCAATTATTTTTTCGTAACCATATTTTAGGGTTGAAAAATTAAGACTAATATATAAAAATTATTATTATTTTATGATTATTATTCTAGATAATATGGATAGAATTAATTTCGGACCATATTCAATATACCAAAATCGTTTTGAAGTTATGAATGGAACATCCTAAAAACACCAGAAGTGGAATTAAAAAATTAATTAATTAAATATGTAATTAAAATAAATGAAATAAATGGTTTAATTATAAGGGATTAAACATAAAAAAATTTATTAGAAAATAATTTATATATGTTAATTATGCAGTTGTTAAAGGATATATATATATATAATGTCCGGACTTGAGGTATCAGATTTAATCACAATTTTCACATCAGTAAGGCATGTTTTAATGTTATACACCTAATTTATTTTATATTGTGTACAAACTGAAAATTTAAATGTTATATCATGAATCTTTCATACTTCATTTCATTTTATGTTTAATTTCATATTATTTCATCCAAGTGGGTTTTACTTGAATGTTACCATGTGATAAAAGATTTTTTCTCAATTCCCCTTCAATTAGACATATTTTAATCTTATACATATAATTTCTATTATATGGTTTATATACTTCCATTTTAAAATTAATATCATGAATCCTTCATAATTAATTATATTTTAAGTTTCAATAAAATTTATTTCATCAAAGTGGATTTTATATTAAAGTTACAAAGTGTTAAGGGGTTTCTTAACTCAATTTTATTTCATTTGGTTATATCACTTATTTATTGATTATATTATTACAAATTATAAAATTACCTTCATTTTATATTGTATTTCAACTTTATTTTTTTATTTAAATTTGTTACAAAAAATATCTCCATTCATTAATTCTCAATTAAATGATACAATCATTGTAAGGGTCATTCATCTCAAATTCTATTTCTTTGGGACATATATTTTTGTTATGCAATCAACTTATTTTATGATTTGTATATAATAACCCTTTGACATGTTATATCATGAAAATCCTTAGGTTTAGTATATTCAATGATTCATTTTATGTTACTCTGTCATAGGGTTTGCGATTCAAAAGTTACTAATGTGATAAGGAATTATGTTTCAATCCCATTTTTCATTTGGATTGTTTATGATCGAATTTCAATTGATAAATTATATGAAACATATTTGATAACAAAATTTTATTTTTATTTTCCTATATATATTTTTGGTATTTTAATGTTTAATTACCACTTTTCTCTCTTTGTTAATCCTAATGGTTCATAGAATGTTTTTAAAAAAAACTTATATTATT
The DNA here is from genome assembly GCA_963277665.1 of Viscum album. NCBI lineage: Eukaryota > Viridiplantae > Streptophyta > Magnoliopsida > Santalales > Viscaceae > Viscum > Viscum album. The sequence goes on from OY728140.1 coordinate 1,429,716,219, forward strand.
TCTCCTCTTTCACTCAGAAATTTTTTTTATTCTTTATCCATGTTTTCAAAAGCTTTTTCAATAATGTTTCTGAATATTCGTAAATGATTTTTAAATTTATTTTTATATGTGTTTTAATTAAAAAAATTATAAATAATCTTGTTGTAATTTTCTAAACAAAGTAATTTTTAAATATTGAGTGATAAAATATTTGTTTTAATAATTATGTTATCAATAGAATTTCTAGCCAACATGAGTAGTAAATTCTTTGAAGCTTCCATTTAAATTTCCCAATTATTTGTAGAGAAATGTTTTTCATAACATTCATGGAATTTTTATTTTCTTAAATATATTTTCGAATTTGAAAGGGTATTTTATCAATAATTCTTTAATGGTCCTTAAATGGTATATCTATTAATAAATGACATCAGACCATGATGTTACTTATGATCCTTTGGGTATATATAGTAATGATTTCATGCTTATTATTTATCTGAATGGATTATGATATATTCAAATTTATTTTCATGGAACACATTTATTTTCCATAAATTGATCAATCTATAAAAGAACAACGGTTATTGTTAGGTTGAAAAATGAAATATTCTATGTGTTATGTTTGTGTTATCATTCTAGGAAAATTTTTAGTATGATGTATGATCTTGATATTAATAATGATGATGGATGTGCCCGAAATCACTCTCTAACGCATTGGGAAAAGTTACACATTTAATAAGTAATAGGTTTCACCTAAGAGATTATCAGAATTTACTAAGTGGGTTATTCGATTTGTTAGAGTAATATGAAAATGGTGTTCCATGTTACCAAAATGGTTTATTTATGGTTGAATAATTTTCTAATGAATCCTTGGATTAAGGATTGTTTTCAAATGGATCATGATTTTTGAATTATATGGCTATTGTCTGATATTAAATTTGTATTTTTTATCTCTTGTTTTATGATCCATATTTTGATGGGTATGAATTCTCTTATGTTATGCTCATACACTTTGATTATGTTACCATACCCTTATGATCATATATTTTTCAATGATGAAATTCAATTATTAAAGTATATGTTTTCCCTTTATGATCATTTCAGCTCACCCTGCTTGTTTTTCCTTTTCCTGGTGTTTTGAAGAAAGGTTTTAAGTATGATGTGCCTAAGAAGGTTAATATATGTGATGAACATAGATAAAGTGTATGTATATTTTTATGAAATGGTTTTTTATGTATCTATGTTCTTATGTAATAGTTTTTAATAATTTTCAAAAACTCTAAACCTAGAAGTTACTTAGATATATACGTGATTAAACATTTTAGTTTGATGTTATATTTTATTAAGGGTTAGAATTGGTTTACATTTTTTGGAATCAAGTCCAGAAATGTAAAGACTATATTTTATAAATGGATTTAGGATTTAGGGTTTGGGGATATTACAGTTGGTATCAGAAGAATTTTTATGATAAATTTGGATGTTATGATTTTTTTATGACAGGTTAACCTAATATTTAGTGATACCATCATAGGTTTATAGGTTTAAGGTTTGTCATATGTTCAAAGACATAAAAAACCCTTTTGAGGTTTTAAGTGATGAGATTTTAATTTTATTAATGATATCTTGGGAAATTTTATATTTGGTTCAGGTATATGTAACCCTTATGTTTAATGTGAAGGATTATTTTAAAATAATAAAGTTACATTTTTTGGATTTAAGATGAAAGGTTTGAGATAACCTTTGAGGTAAAATTTTTCATTAATTTTGAGGTTGTTAAAGTTATTTGTGATATAGGATTGTCTATTTATAGAATTATATATGTTGAACCTTTACTATTGTTATGAAAATTTTGAAGTTAAATATATTATTTCTTCATATGTTGATTTATAAATTTTGGATATTACTTTACCTTATTCTAACCATTTTAGTTTTTGTTAGAATATAAAGACATTATGAATAGATTTTTACGCTTTTTTGTATAATTTGATCCATTGTACGTTGATTTTACAGCTTTGAACATGAAAAAATAATCTTGAATACTCATTGTTTGGAGTAAAAGAAGAGATTGTGGTCAGTATTTATTAATGGATAAAATATACTTGTAAAGTAAGTATGTTTTATTTTTTTCTTAGTCGACATGGTAAGGTAATTCCACAAATCTTATAAAATGATCTTGATATAAATTTTAACCTATTACTTTCATTTTTTGATGAATCAATTGTATTTTTCACATATCATTGGTTTATGGTTTTATGGTCATTGAATTTCTCTTGATCATTATTTTTCATTTGAACAATGTTCTATATCACTCACCATCATTATTTTAACATTACACCTACTTCCCAGTAATGTTCTCATATTTGGAAACCTAGTTATGTGTTATACTTGATGACCTTTATATTTCATTTTCCCTCTTTTCAAAGGAAGTTTTATTAACCCTTTTTATTATGTCGGTTATGAATAAATTTATTTCCAAATATTAAACCTATTATTGTAAATATCAAGATAAACATTAAATGAATAATATTTTTAAAGTGGGTAATGTGACACCCTAATATTTTTAAAATAATATTATGTTTGGTAGTATATATGATACCCAACACCAAGATTAAATAAACCATGAAATGTTATTATTTAAATATGACCATTATAACATAGCCATTAAATTGGTGGGTATGAATAGAAGTAACTAAAATTTGAAATATATATATAAGTTTATTCATCAATAAAAATTTATTGAAAATTTATTATTATATAATTACGCAATTTTTAGTAAATTCATTTTAAAAAATAAATTTTCTTCAACAATGATTTCTCTTTATTTTTAGGGTTAAATTTTATAATTAATTTTTAGAAATTTTAAAAATTGGATTTTATAAAATGGATATAATTTTCTAAATAATTATTTCAAAATTTCTTTATGATGGATTTTATTTAATTTTTTGAAAACATTTATTTATCCCAGAATAGTTAAAAATAATGATTTTTATTAAAAATAGTTTTTGTTTTCAAGTATTTAAAAAGTCACCTTATATTTTAGATTATTTTTAAAATTTAGTTAATTATTTATTATTAAAAATAATCAAATAAATTTTATTGTAGTCAAGACTATACTTCAATTTAATATAAGAACATTTTTATACTTAAAATGTAATTTTCTAAAAAATTGTTTTTCATCACATTTTATGGGTTATTTAAAATTATATTTGTCACCTTATATTAATTTAATTTTATAATATGGATTCCATATTTTCTATATTAATATTTAATATTATTTAATAAATTAAATTTTATTTGTCACAATTAATAGTAAAAACAATAAAATTTGATACCATGGTTAAGTCTAAAACAGATGTATTGGGAGATTAATTAAATAGATAAGGATTAATATGACATAAAAAAACATTTATAAATACTATTGAATGGGAATATTCTGACCCTATATCATCTAATATTTTGACATTGTTAATTTTTTATCCATTTATCTTGAGTAAAAAATTAATATATTTTAATCATTTCAAAAATTCTAAATGTGTTATCTCCCCCACTTATCAAATAACACCCCATATCCTCTCTTATACAAATATTAATAGCCTATAGTTTCTTAAAATAAATACCCAAAACAATTTCTAACATACCTAACCATTTAATAGAGGTATTTTTTATTATAAAATCATCCTTGAAAAGATTTATGTATAAACCATAAGAGGTTGTCTGAAGAAGATGCACAGTTCTTAAATGAGCATTTTAGTTTTATTAATTTGTATATATCATTAAAATATTATTAAAAAATTATAAAATACTATCACTATTATTTTAAAAATAATTACATTTTATTATGTTAATGTAATAACCTGTATCCATATCTTATTCCATCAATTGGGAAATGAACCCATTGTTTGTGTGTATGGAGGACAACCACCTTATGAACCGATGTAATTGATTTTCAATAACTACCTATCAATGTTGGTTATAATGGTGAATATAACATATAAATATGAAATTAATTACATAATATAATTATTTAAAGATAATATAATATCTATTTTCTTAAATTTCCTTCTATTGAATAATGATAATGTCGTTCATGCATACATATAGATTACTACCTCCACAAAGTGATGTGATTTTTTCATCACTTATTCATATAGATAATATTTATAAGTTTGTTTAAAAATATAATATTATATTTATGATATAATAATAATATTTTAAAGATAAATTGATACTTACCTGTTTTCCCTCATGCTCTTTGAAAAATAGAAACATTACTCAAACGTATGTAAGACCTTCAATCTCCCTGATTCAAACGTAATTAATATTTCATAACCATATATCATGGTTGGGATTAATAGTATAATTAATGTATAAAAAATTAATTATTTTATGATTATTATTCTGTATATGATGTAACAAAATATCTTTTTTACCAAGATTAATGCATCAAATTCATTTTTTAATTATGAACCGAACATTCTAAAAACACCAAAAGTGGACTTAAGTGACTAAGTAATAAAATATATCACTAAAATAAATTAACTAAATGGATAATGATAAGTTATTAAACCAAAAATATTTCTTAACAAAACAAAAAAATTATATAAGTTTATTATATAGGTTTTAATGGACATACATAGAAAGTCTTGAATTATGGAAAGGGATTTTACCTCAATTCCATTAATTGATACATGTTTTAATGTTATACACATTATTTCATTTATATTGTTTATATACATCCCTTTTATATGTTATGTCATGAATAATTCATACTTCATTGTATTCTAAGTTACAATTTAAATTTTTTTCATCCAATGATGGCTTACTTCAAAGATACCAAGTGGTAATGGATTTTTTCTCAATTTCCCTCCATTGAGTCATATTTTATTGTTTTACCCAAATTTATTTTATATGGTGTATATAATAATATTTTAAATATTATATCAAAAATAATTCATAATTCATGTTATTTTATGTTTCAATTCAAATTATTTCTTCCTAGGGGATTTTACTTTAAAGTTACCAATTGGTAAGGGGCTTCTAAACTCAATTTTCATTTATTAGGTAATATATATTATTAATTGGTAATATTATTCCATGATTATATGTGAAATGAACTTTTTTATTTATTATTTATTTCCAATATTTTTTATGTTGATTTACATTTGTTACACATAATCTCTACATTGATTACATTTCAATTCATTGATATGATATTTTTAAGGGTTACTCCTCTCAAATTATCTATATTTACCAAATACATTTATGTTATACACCCAAAATATTTTATGAGGTATATATACTACCCCATAGAAATTTTATATAATTAATCAACTTAATTTAATTATATTCAAAAATTCATTTGAATTTATTCTTTAATGGGTCTTTTTATACAAGAGTTACTAAAGTTGTAAGGAGTATAAGTTCCAATATCATTTTAATCAGGATTGTTTATTCTTGATTTTCCAAAGAGAAATTTTATGATACTTATTTGATAAACTCATTTCATTTTTATTTTCCTATTGATATTTCTAGAATATTGATATTTAAGTACCATTTTACCCTCTTTGTTACTCAAAAAGGTCCGATTTTGTTTAATAAAAGCTAATCTTATTTATACTATTTTAGTCAACAATATTCCCTCTATATACATTTTTTAAAAAATATTATTAAAAAATTTCATTTAATATTATTCAATGATTATTTTAATTCATTTTAACCATGTTGTAATTTTTTACAAATTATTTTTTGAAAAGAATCTTATTATTGCTTTCTGAACAAGGATCTTTTTCCTGATGGTGTACACAAAATCATTATTTTAACAATTACAACATGAAAATACTTTTATGTCAATATAACCACTACATTATATAATATTCCTTTACAATATTCCATTATTATTTTAATATAAATATTTATCTGAATATTATATGATTTTTTATTTTTAAAAGTTACTTTAAAAGTCGAAAATGTATTTTCCTCAAGTATGCCTTTAATGGTATTCAAATGGTATTTATTTTCATCAATGACATAAAACCATGATGTTTCTTATGATCCAGTGGGGATATATTGTAATTATAAAATCCTTATTATTTCTCTAAATGTATTATGGTTATTTCAAATAGATATTCATGGAAATAATTTCTTTTCCATGGGTAAATCAAGATATGAAAGGCAATGTTATTTTTTATATTAAAAATTACATATTACATGTGTTATGTTTATGTTATGGTTCTTAGAAATTTTTTATGATGGTGGGTGATATAGATATATATCATTATTTCATTGGGTAAATAGAGTAATTTTACTAGTTATAGGTTTCTTTAAAGAGATTATTAGAATTTATAGGGATTTTTATTCTATTTGTTAGAGTTATTATAAGAGTGATGTGAAAATGATGTTCCTGGTTACCAACATGTTTTATTTATGGTTTCATCAAGTTATAATGGATCCTTTTATTAATTATTTTTTTCACATGGCTCATGATTTTTGACTTATATGACACATGTCTTATATTAAAGCTTTATACCATGTACCATGTTTTGTGATCTAGGTTTTTATGGGTCTGAATTCACTTATGTTATACCCATTCAATTTGATGGTGTAATTGTACCCTTATGATAATTGTATGCCTATTGATGACATTAAATTTATAATACTTATTTTTTACTATACTAACCACTTCATCTCACCCATATTATGTTTTCTTTTTATCAGGTTGTGAATAAAGGTTTTAAGTTTGTCAATACTAAGTAGGTTACTAGATGTGATGAACTTAGTTAGAGGTGATGTATATTTATAAGAACTTTTTATTTATGTATCCAATTTTTTATGTAAGATTTTTTCCAAATTCACTAAAACTCTAAACCTAAAATTTCCTTGAGTGTGTAAGGGATCAAATATTTCAATTTGATGTTATATGTTTTTAAGGGTTAAAATTAGGTCATTTTTAACAGTATCAATTCCAGAAATGTAAGGATTGTGATTTTACATCTTATCTAAGAGTTTCGGTTTGAGGATTTTATATTATTTATAGTGGTAAAAAAATATCTTAACATCATTTTTGAATACCCTTCTGGTTAAAAATAGGATAAAGATATATAATTATCTATCAACTTGTTTCTTAGAACAATTTATTTATATTTACATACCATTTACATTAAACTGGTATAATTTCAATAAATAAAGGAGAAACATGATGATCTAGAGGGTAATATATTTATTAAGAAGAGTGTTTCACCTAGAGTGACACCTTTTCTAGTTTCAAAGAATGAAAATAGATGTTTTTTATTATACATTAACTATAAAAATCAAATCAAGTGATAGTGAGGAATAAATACCCTCTACCTCAAATTATTGATTTATTAGATTAAAATAAAGAAAATAATTATTTTACCATGATTGTATTATAATATGTATATAATTAGATTTAGATAAAAGAGAATGGAATTATTAATAAAAGTATTTAAAGCAGGTATGGGCGTTATGAATTTCTAGTAATTATATTCAGAGTTACTAAGACTTTTATTTTGGTCTTTCTAGATGAAATATTAATCTTTCTGAGGTTATAACCAAACCATGGATGGAATATATGATTTTTTGGGATACTAATATTGTTAATGATTTTTATGCTATGTTTATAAAATATTATTTCTAAATTCATTTGGTGAAGTTTTTAGCGAATTTTGTTTCTAAAAATGGAATCTATATTTACCCTAGTAAAATAATGTCTATAATGTCTAAAGAAATCACTAACAATATTTTCAATATTTGAATCCTTCTCTATTTTTACACATATTATTGATGTTTAATTTATGATTTACCAAATTTAATATAAAATAAGATGACATTAAACTAGTAAGAATTGAAATTTCTGTGAAATAATAATTTTCAAAAAAAATTGAAAAATTAAATAGAAGTCATTCCTCAGACCCAATGTTGGACTTTTATGAATATGGTAATGGATATTTGTTTTATTTTGATTCATCTAATTCATAGTTCAGATGTGGACTCATATAAGGAGATAATATGGTGGATTTGTTATCCAAAAAATATTCATCATATGAGGAAAACTATTTTACTTCTAACATGAAATTAATTATTATATTTTATGATTTAAATATGTAGATACATTTAATCTTTATGGAGAAATAATTTTAGGATTGAAATTATAATTTTTTGAAGCATATTTTACCTTAATGGGATTTTAACTTAATAAAATGAATATGGTTTGGGTATCATGAAAACATCCATTTTGAATTATACTATACAATGGAAAATAGGAATAATATAGTCATTGATTTGATTTATAAATATCATTCTAGAGTGTTAAAACAATTGTAATTCCAATGAAAGTTGATTATTATGTTGGAATATTTTTATTTAGAGGTTGAAAATTAGTAATATATCATAGTGATATCATGGATAAATATCATATCAATTCTTTTAGATCAGGTGAAGTAGATGAAATATCTTATTATGAATGTAATAATATATATAATTCTTTAAATTATGGATATACCTTTGATTAGTGGACTCCCTTAGTTAACTTGAATTTATTTTCCAATTATCGTGTAGTGGTTTATACTTCTCTTTAAAACTATTTTTTTATTTTTAAAATAAATATCTAACATCTAATGAGAATCTAACAATAACAAAATCCCCAAAAAAAGAAAAAACTAAGATGATGTATATATATCCATTATAATTTGACATTCATTAATGGATAAAAATAAATCACCACCCACTTTTTACATTATGTGTCATTGAATGATCCAAGGAATTCTCTAACATTTATGTAAATTCATTTTGGAATAACACTATCTCCATCTCCTTTTTAATTTTTTTGGGTCTTGATTTTATACCATGCTTCATCAAATTGACCATATTCTTCATCATCATCAATAGAAATGGATTAACGCATGGTCACATAGTACCCATTTAGTAATGGTTCTCAATTTAAAATATCATGAAACTCTTCATTGATATTACGATATTATGCATCTCTTGAGATTTTAGTTTGAGTTACATTCATATAATTCTAAAAATTTCATTTGGATCCTTCATATCCATTAAAAAATAAATTTTCACTAAAATAATCTCCAAACTTTAATATAAAAATCAATTACATTTTAAACCAACCAAAAAAATCCATGTTATTCTTTTAATCCATAAACCCAGATACACAGAATTCATCCAATTTTGATTTAAATAAATTTTATTTATAAAAATGAACTTCAAAACATTTAAAAAAAATTAAATTCAACTTTTTAAAATTAAAAAAAAATATTCAAATGATACAATCTTATTGATAATTTTATTCAAACCTCTAATAATAAAATATTCCCATCAAAATTAAAAAACATGAAAACATTTTCTATCATTTAATATTCAAATTAAAAAATTTATACAACTTAAAATTATTATATAAAAAAATCAATAAATTATAATAATACAACTAAAATACACTAACCCATAAATTAGGTTAAAAACACCCAAAAATAAGATAACTTTATGGACATGCCATTTAGTCAGTGTTATAGGGTTTATAAGTTAATTTTAAATTATATTGGTGTATGTATTATATTATGATATCATAATACAAAACATATATATATAAAAATAAAAATTACAATAATTCAAATTAAAAATTAAACATCTTGGAGGAATTTTATTGAATGATGAAATGATTACATCAGTAAGAAACGTAAATCAAACTTATCAATTTCACCCAAAGTAAATTTAGTCAATTATTAATAAATTAAAAGAATCTTTTCACATGTTTAATTTTTTTTATTTATAAATATAGTTTTCTAAAATAGATCCATTAAAAATATAAATTCAAAACAATCAAAATGTGTTTTCTTTAAATACATAATAATATAAATACCATTTTTTTAAAAATATCCTTACTTCCAATCAAATAACACTCAAATGAGATAATAAAAAATTTAAATACATTAAAATTTAACTTAATCATTCACAACTCCACTTAGAAATTGAATTTAAATAAACGTATTTTGAAAATAATTTTGTAAAACCAACTAGACACTACTAAATTATCAAAAATTTTCTAAAGCATGAATTTAATTCTCTAAATAATCTTATAAAAATTCTAAAATCATGATTAATATATGTAAAATCTTCCATTCATTTTAAAATTTTGATTTTATAAAAATCATTATAAGACATGAAAAATATAATTAACTATATTTTTATATTTTGAATCTTCCATTCAAATACCACCACTTTGATTGATATAATTTTTTTATTAACTATATCATGGAAAATTCCAATAAACATTTCACAAAAACATTATATAATAATCCTTTCTAAAATTAAATTTTTCAATGTCATTCTTTGTTGAAAAACCTCATGCTGATAATAATTTAGAAAATATTATATCACTCCTTATTTAATACGAAAAATTTATCATAGACTGAAATATTTTACTCAAAATGGTTCCACAAAAACAAAAATACCCGATGTTTAAAATTTTCACTATCATTTTAAAATTACACAATCATAATAAATATAATCATTCAAGTGAATCATAAATGAATACTAGAGGATATTAAATTATACATGTCAAAAAATATTCATCTATGTATTTTTGTGTAAAAACCCAAGATTTTATGAGAATTGTTCTTTTTAACTGATGTCTTATGTTTTATGTTACACTAAAGGGAGCTTTCACTACACGTGTCCATTACTTGGCTTGCATTACACACAATCACAACCTTCCTCGATAGCATGTGTAGTACGCAATACCGGGTTTCATTAAACAATGATATATTATTATAATATTATGGAATAGCCGTTATTAATATTATTAACTAAATTTTGAATTTTATAACATTATTATTCACCTTACACATTTTATATAACATGGTATGAGAACAAAATAAATTTTTGGGGTAAAATAATTATTTTTCCAAAAATGCAGTTTTGCCACCTTTTGATGGCGCACCCACTTTAAACATCATTTTTTACATGTTTAAAAGTTCAATTTGACAAAATAAAATTCTTCTTTGGAATCAGGATATAAAAATTTACTTTGGAAAATTGTTCATATTATTCTGATAACTTTCATTTTTTAATAAATAGTATAAACATGCTATATTTTAATTAAAAACATCTTTTTTCATCACAATAAATTATATGGATAAATTATAATATTTAATTGTTTTAAAGTATAAATAAAATATATTTTTACCATTTAATATAACATATGTCATTACCAGTAATTTTACATTGAATTCATAGGTAAAAACATTTCAATCTTTGGCAATGTTTTAGCTTTTAAAACTCGTTTTTTAACAACGGGGTTAATTTTAAATTAATTACTGCATCTTCTGTGATTTTAATTTTGAAAAAAGGATTCCATATTTGAATCTAGTGGGTCGAAATTATGTTAATTGGTTATGTTTTTTTGATATTATGAATAGTAACTACGGTAATTTTTATTTACTGTAGTTAAAGGTAAATTGGGTAATTAAGGGTAAAAATAAGATTATAAAATTACCCTAACACCTTAAAAAGTTATATTGGATGAGTATAAGTCTACTCATATCACCTAAGTGTCTGAATAGATTAACTTTATGGACTTTGGACCATAAGAATAATTTAATTATTATTAAAACCAAAGAAAGTGACAACATGTAACTCTCTTCACTCTTATAAGTATAATAATTTTAATTTAGTGATAAACATCATAAAAATTAGAATATGAATAGTATCCAAAAATATAATAAAATTATATACATCATGTAAATTTATTTATAATTTCTAGGGATTAAATAATTATCATTAAAGGTGACACAATAGCGATGTTGAAATAATGTTATTGATTGAAATATCAAATAAATGGTTTTAAAAATATTAAAATAAATATTGTATGAAATATTTAATATGCTCCACGAATTTTATAAATAAATATAACATTTTATTAATCTATTAAATATATTATTTATAACATAACTTCTGTCTGGATTTTATTTAAATTCAAATAAATGAATAGTGTCAAAATTGACACTATTGTTATTTTATAAAAATAACATAATATAAAATATTATAAAAATCACAAAAATATATATAAATTATAAATAAAAATTTATATGGTCTAAAATGTCATAAATTATCAAATTATGGATAATTCACAACTCATAAGTAATTATTTATAAAAATTTATAATTTAGAATCTTATTACCACAAATAAAATTAAATAGATTAAATAAGGATAAATCATGTTGATAAGGTTTAAAATAAATTTACAACGTGTATAAATATTATTAGTTTATGAGATTACAACCCTATCTCATCTAAGCTTCTAATATGAGTCATTTTTTGAGGTTTTTTAGTGGGTTTTGATTTATTATAAATTAATATTTTTGAGGTTTCCAAAGGTTCCCCTCTCCTCTCTTATAAAAGGGAACCTCCTCCCTCTCCTCTTCACAACACCTTGAGCCTTCAACATAGGAAAACTCCTGTACATTTATCTTATAAACTTCCCTAGAAACATTCTGGTGGTTTTGGTCTTCTCAAAAGACCAACACTAGTCCCTTAAGAGGAAGCTTAATGGAGGTGCGTTGAAGAAGAGGTAATCTCTTCTATCGATTCTTTGAAGTTTATTTCTTCTTCAACTTCTTCTTCTTTAGTTGTTTCATTGTAAAATAATACAACAAGTATAAATAATATACTGATATGATATTATAAATATTAAACAACCCCATTTCACCTTCTATCCAACCTACGGAAAACGAAATCACCGCGTGTGCGTACATACGGAATACCGTCTCCACACCATGGTGTAATTAGTTTTTCCACCACCACCTTACTTGTATGGGTATAATGGTGTAAAGAATAACTATATATAGTTATCATACTTATTCTGAGATATTATATCATCCACTCCAATTCTATTCAATAATTATGGGAACGATGTCATCGCTCGTGCATAGGTACGGACTACCGTCTCCACGAACGCGATGGGATTCATTTTTCATGATTAACCATTCAAGTATTATTATAAATTATATATATAAAAAATAATCATGAAAGATATTACATAATAATGATACAGGATTTATGTACATATATGTTTCATTCACTTAATTCCATTCAGTTCAATAACAAAACGAAAACAATGTTAATGCGTACGTACGACCTACCGTCTCTTTGAACGTTGTATTTTATTCCATTTATCAATCTATCATATATATTTATATACTGAATATATATTATATATAAATAATTTTTTACATTATGGAATTAATTAAATAAGTATATGAGTAATAATATCAAGAACAACAAATCAAAACACGTACGATAAATGAAACGATTTTAACCAAAACGCTTCTTTAACATAGAATTTACAAAAGAATGGGTAATATAAAGTCATAAGTGGACCATATATTATATCATAACATTGAATATGATTCATTAATAATTCAATGACATTATTTAAATAATTATACATGAGTTTCAGATACATATGAAGCCTATCAGACATAAGGTAAGGGATACCTTTTCCAATCTCGTTTTTATCCGAGATCGTTTATTCGTAAGTATTTACTGGGGTTATTCTTATCTTCCAAGACCATGTTTTATAAAAACAATTCATGTATGTTTACAAAAAATTTTAACTATTTTTGAATTTTAGCACATGTTATGAAAGGAATCTTACTTTTTTTACCACACGAGGAACTTTTTGACTTTTCCTACAAAAGTACAAGGAATTTTTTTTAACTTATACGGCATAAACAGATTTTTTTTACAGTTTCATAAAGAATTATTTTCATGAAGCTTACTCCACAATATTTCATGACTATTTTAAACAAAATCCTTTTATTTTAAAATTTCCTGGAATTTTGTTAAAAGAAAACGATTTTGAAGAAGAAAGGATATTTTCCACAAAAATTCATTTCAAGTGTTTTATCAAAACCATTTTCCATCTAAGATGACATTATTTCATTTGTGTATGTTTCAAGTATAATTTCTCTATGATTTACATGGTTTCACTTCTCTTATTATGAAATTATATCCATTTTTTTATATGGATTGCATTATGTTGGGATGATGTTTATGAGACCCATTTTATTCTTTGGGTTATGATGAATGATTTATATTTATTTTGTGGCACAAGTAAGAATGATTTGATTATGAGATGGGTGGGACCTATATCTCCCTCCAATGCATTGGGTAAAGATTTATACCTCATGATATAGACATGGATGGAACAGAAAGTTAATCCAGTTCAGTGATACAGGACTGGAACGAGGAGTGAACTCGATTCAGTAAGGGACTTTGTCCACCAAGATGGTCTTGACAGCAATGCCTTGGATACTATGGAGATCATATCAAGTGATTAATGGTTTGACACAATTACATGTTTTATTCCCATGCAATTTTATCATGATTGATGTTCCATTATGATATATTCCTTACGTACTGCCATGTTTTATATCATTGCTCAAGATTTTGATGTTCAAACATTATGTTCATGTTTTTAAGTTCAAATTTATATGGTTTGTTCTATTTTCACCATGGTTACCCTTACTGATCATTTTATCTCACCCTTTATATGTTTTCTTTTCCCCAAGATATATAGAAATGTTTTAGGTAAGAAAAAAAGGGGTAAGATCATTATAGGAGATGTTGAAGATCTTTCACCATGATTAGAAGATTATGTTCCGAGTTTCCAAAGATACTAAATTATATGGTCCTTGAGTGTTGTTTTTTGTTATGTATTGAGTATTTTGAAAAAGTAATGTAATGTCTATGTACGTCATGTTTGGGGTCTCTATAGTTGGTATCAGAGGAAATGTTTAGTCAACCTTTGGAAACTAGGATGCGATAACTTTAGTGAGATCCCTAGAGATATTGCTAATATATGTCTAGGGATGTCCCTAAGGTTAAGTATAAGTATAGGTTATAGTCCTATAATTACGGTAACTATATTATAATTAAACCTAAGATGTTCGATATTGAAGGTACTCCCCCTTTATTATGTTGTTTTCCCTAGCATGATTTTTGCCTCTCACACTATTCTTTTTTGGGTTTTAGACGATGGATGGAACCCAAAAAAACCATGTTGATCAATGTAATGGACAATGAAATGATTTTACTCCTTAACAAAACAATTTTATGGGATATGGAGTGAAAAAACTTATTTTTATACTTACACAAGCTATGAATCATTCTGTACTTCCAAATGAGCAGAGAAGGGAGCAATATTCTATTGAGTCCTTTATGAGGCAACGTCCACCTTCATTTAGTGGGTCTTCTAACCCACTTGCTGTTGAAAAATGGATTAGTACCATTGAAAATATATTTTCCATAATTCTCTTTTCGGAACATGAAAAATTCATTTTTTCTATTTACCATTTAGAAGGTGAAGCAGATCAATGGTGGACTCTAATTAAGAATACAAGGCCCTGAGATGAAATTGAATCCATGGAATGGGATGAGTTCAAGAACTTATTTTTCAATAAGTACTTCCCTCTTATTCTTCTAACAAAGATGGAAAAGGAGTTCCTTAAGATTAAGCAAAAGGATGATAAATTTATTGGTATATACAAAGCAACATTTACAAGGCTTGCAAGGTATGCATCTGGCTTTATCATCCAACCTGAAAGTAAAGTTGATCAATTCTTCAGTTGCTTAAAACCAAGTCTTTGAAGGGAATTAGCTATAAGAGACTTCAGTAGCTATGAAGAAATTGTACGTTGTGCTATCAAGGTAGAACTGGAAGTTGGTGTTACATATCCATCTCATGGTATTGACAAGAAACGAAAGATGGAGTTCAAGAAAAATCTCAAAACAATGGTGAAACGAAGATGAATGTTACTTTATGCTCAAAGTGTGGAAAGAAGCATGGTGGAGATTTCATAAAAGGTACTAGAAATGTTTTAAGTGTGGAAAATAAGGTCATAGAGCAGTTGAGTGTCTAATTAATGGGAAAAAGGTAGCTAATGATGCGAATAGAGAAAAGACTACAGAAGACGCTCCCCCAACACTTCAATGCTTCAAGTGCAAGGAAATAGGTCATTATGTTAATCAATGCCCTAATCATGGGGTTAATGATGATTTATGTGAGAAACCTCTTAAGGAAATGGAAAATGTGAGGTCACATGTGTTCACTATTGGAGATGTTGAGTATTAAAACGATGTGGTGGAATGATTATGTGTTTATGTAACGGGATTCAAAAAATAATGTTGTGGAATCTCTTTTATAGTATTGTCAAATATTGGAATATCTATGTAATGGTTTGTTGTGGTTTTAGATAATTATATAGTACAGGTAACCATAAAAAGTTACTGAAATATTTTTGGAAAGAATATGATATGCGCATAATAAAGGGATAAAGAGAAAATGAAATGAGCTCATGACTGATATAATGGTTTGAGTATATAGAAATTTTGGGATTTTGGTATGTGGAATGAGTTAACTTTTGACAGCATTCATGTTTTCACTAAGGTTCAATGGGTATTCATTTTTCAAGAGAATACATGATTAAGTTATTCACATGTTTGGAATGTGACCAACAAGATATATCGTATGATATATGGGGGATAAATGATGGTATTCACATGCTCGGTAGATGACATTTCTTTTAATTGTTTTCTTTATACTATGAGCTTATACAGAAGTATTTTAGATAATCCTAAAGAGTGGAATGGATTATGTTGGACATAAGTTAGTATTATTTAAGGATAGAACTTTTTTCGATTTTATTGATGGGATGTTATAATAATGTAGTTTTAGAAAAAGGAAAACCTACAGGATGGGCAACAACCCATCTCGTCAGACAAGGTTGTAGGAATATAACCCACAACTAAAGTGCGACGGGACTTTATCACCTACCACTGGCCAACATGAAGTCCCTGGTTAGTAGAAACGAGTTTTATATTATTAAGCGATATTATATATTATGTGTAAGTCCATTTTTGGAATCATATATGATTAACCTCGCCATAGATGGACTTATGTATATTTGATAACTTTTGATAACCTTTTGTTTGATACAGATGGAATGACCCATCATTCCATCACATGTTCTGCTAACACTTCATGAATGAAAAATTCAACTTAATTTCTTTAAGAGATAAAGTGGAAATTGTTCAAGGCATGAAGAACAGTGAGATTATACTGAAATAAAGTAAGTATTTCTTCTAATTAAAATTCTTCAACTTTAGGGAAATGATCTTGAAAACCAAAAATGTTGTCCTAGTGTCTTTATATCCGATGAATCAGATGGTACCTTAGATCATCAAAAATTTATGGCTTTGTGATTGTTGGATTTTGTATAGTCATGTTCTCTACCACCCTCCATTAGAACTTGATAGTTAGGTTTCTCTTCCATATCCATATTTGCACCTATGTTCTCCTATGTGGAAACCCAGTGATGAGTTAATTTGGGTAACTGATATTTTTCATACTTCACTTTGTAAAATTAAGTTTTAGTATTCCTTTTTACGATGTGGGTTTCTATAAAAGAAACTTTCATGTAGTAAACCATTTATAACCCAGATGAATTTCGAGAGTGAAATTTATTTTAAGGGGGGTAGAATGTAACAACCCAAGATTTTATGAGAATTATTATTTTTAACTGATGTCTTGTGTTTTACGCTACATCAAAGGGAGCTTGCAGTACACGCAACCCTAGCTTGTCTTGCATTATAAGTAATCACCACCCTCCTCGATAACGTGTGTAGTACGCAATACCAGGTTTCATTAAACAATGATATATTATTATAATATTATGGACTAGCCGTTATGAATAGTATTATCTAAATTTTAAATTTTATAACATTATTATTCATCTTACACATTTTCTAGAACATCGTATGAGAACAAAATGATTTTTTCGGGTAAACTAAGTATTTTTAAAAAAAATGCAGTTTTGCCCCCTTTTGATGGCGCACACACTTTAAATCTCATTTTTGATATGTTTACAAGTTCAATTTGACAAAATAAAATTCTTCTTTGGAATTAGGATATAAAAATTTACCTTGGATAAATTTTTCATATTATTCTGATAACTTTCATAATTTAATGAATAGTAAAAACACGCTATATTTTAATTAAAAACAACTTTTTTCATCACAATAATTTTTATGGATAAATTATAATATAGTATAGTTTTAAAGTATAAATAGAATATATTTTTACCATTTAATATAATATATGTCATTACCATTAATTTTACATTGAATTCATGGGTAAAAACATTTCAATCTTTGGCAATGTTTTAGCTTTTAAAACCTGTTTTCTTAACAATGGGATTGATTTTAAATTAATTAATTCATCTTCTGTGATTTGAATTTTAAAAAATGGATTCCATATTTGAATTCATTGGGTCAAAATTATGTTAATAGGTTACTTTTGTTTGATATTATGAATAGTAACTACAGTAATTTTTATTTACTGTAGTTAAAGGTAAATCAGGTAATTAAGGGTACAAATAAGAATATAAAATTACCCTAAAACATAAAAACATAATATTGGATGACTAAAAGTAGAACCATATCAACTAAGGGTCGTAATATATTCATTTTATTGACTTTTTATCATGAAAATTATTTAATTATTATTAAAACCAAAGAAAGTGACAACATGTCACTCTCTAAATTCTTATACGTATAATAATTTTAATTTAGTGATAAAAATCATGAAACTTTGAATATGAATAGTATCCAAAAATATAATAGAACTATCTACATTATTTTAATTTATTTATAATTTTTAGGGATTAAATAATTATCATTAAAGGTGACAAAATAGTGATGTTGAAATTATTTTATTGATTCAAATATCAAATAAATGGTTTTAAAAATATTAAAATAAATATTGTATAAACTATTTAATATGTTAAACGAATTTTATAGATAAATATGACATGTTATGAATCTATTAAATTTTTTAGTTCGAACATATCTTCTGTTTGAATTTTATTTAATTTCAAATAAATGAATAGTGTCAAAATTGACACTATTGTTATTTTATAAAAATAACATAATATAAAATTGTTTAAAAATCAAGAAAAAAAATTATAAATTATAAATTAAAATTTATATAGTCTAAAATGTCATAAATTATCCAATTATGGACAATTAAAAACACGTAATTAATTATTTATAACAATTTAAAATTTACAATCTTATTACCACAAATAAAATTAAATAGATTAAATAAGGATAAATCAAGTTGATAAGGTTTAAAATAAATTTCAAAAATGTATAAATTTTTTTGGTTGATGATATTACAACCTTATATCATCTAATACACGAATATGAGTCATTTTTGGAGGTTTTTAAGTGGGTTTTTATTTATTATAAATTCACATTTTGTGAGGTTTCTAAAGGTTCCCCTCTCCTCCCTTATAAAAGGGAACCTCCTCCCTCTCCTCTTCAAAGAACCATGAGCCTTCAAGCTCATCCAACCTCTGAAAATTTATGTTATCCACTTCCCTAGAAGAATTATGGAGGTTCTGGTCTTCTCAAAATACAAACTCTAGTCCCTTAAGAGAAATCGTAATGGAGGTGTCTCGAAGAAGATGTAATCTCTTCTACCGATTCTTTCAAGTTTATTTCTTCTTCAACTTCTTCTTATTTAGTTGTTTCATTTTAAAAAAATACAATCAGTATCAATAATATACTTATATGATATTATAAATATGAAACAACCCCTTTTTACCTCCTATCCATCCTACGGAAAATGAAATCACCGTGCGTGCGTACGTACGGAATACCGTCTCCACGCCGTGGTGTAATTTTTTTTCCACCACCACCTTAATTGGATGGGTATAATGGTTTAAATAATAACTATATATGGTTATCACACTGATTATGAGATATTATATCATACACTCCAATTTTATTCAATAATTATGGGAACGATATCATCGCTCGTGCGTACGTACGGACTACCATCTCCACGAACGTGATGAGATTCATTTTCCATGATTAACCATTAAAGTTTTATTATAAAGTATATATATAATAAATAATCATGAAAGGTATTAAATAATAATTATACTGGATTTATGTACATATATGTTTCATTTACTTAATTCTATTCAATTCAATAAGGAAACGAAAACAGCGTTCATGCGTACGTACGGTCTACTGTCTCTATGAACGTTGTATTTCATTCCATTTATAGATCTATAATATATATTTATATACTGAATATATATTATATATAAATAATTTTTTACATTCTGGAATTAAGTAAATCAGTATATGAGTAATAATATCAAGAACAACAAATTGAAACGCGTACGATAAATGAAATGATTTTACCCAAAACGCTGCTTTAACAGAGAATTTACAAAAGAACAGGTAATATAATGTCATAATTGAACCATATATTATATAATAACAATGAATATGATTATGTAATAATTCAATGTCATTATAAAAATAATTATATAGGAGGTTCAGATACATTCGAAGCATATCGGACATAAGGTAAGGGATAACTTTTCCAATCTCATTTTTATCTGAGATTGTTTATTCGTAAGTATTTACTGGGGTTATTGTTATCATCCATGACCATGTTTTCTAAAAAATATCATGTACGTTTAAAGTCCTTTTTAACCATTTTTTAATTTTACCACATGTTATGAAAGGAATCTTACTTTTGTTTACCACACGAGGAACTTTTTTACTTTTCTGACAAAAGTAGGAGGAGAATGTTTTTTTAACTTATACGACATGAACAGATTTTTTAGAGTTTCATAAAGACTTATTTTCATGAACTTCCTCCCAAATATTTCATGAATATTTTCAAAAAAATCATTTTATCTTAAAATTACTTGGCATTTTGTGAAAATAAAATGATTTTGAAAAAGAAAGGATATTTTCCTCAAGAATTCATTTCAAGTGTTTTATAAAAATGATTTTCCATCTAAGATAACATTATTTCATATGTGTATATTTCAAGTATAATCTATCTATGATATACATGGTTTCACTTCTCTTATAATGAAATGATATCCATTTGTTTTATATGGATTACATTATGTTGGGATGATGTTTATGAAACCCATTTTATTCTTTGGGTTATGATGAATGATTTATATTTATTTTGTGGAAAAAGATAGAATGACTTCATTATGAGATGGGTGGGACCTATATCTCTCTCTAATTCATTGGGTAAATATTTATGTCTCATGATATAGACATGTCTGTAATGGCAAGTTAATCTGGTTCAATGATACAGGACTGGAACGAGGAGTGAACTCGATTTAGTAAGGGACAATGTCCACTAAGGTGGTCTTGGAAGCAATGCCTTGGATACTATGGAAATCATATCAATTGCTTAATGTTTTTACACAATTACATGTTTTATTCCCATGATATTTTATCATGATTGATGTTCCATTATGATCTATGCCTTACGTACTGCCATGTTTTATTTCATTGCGCAAGATTTTGATGTTTAAACATTATGTTCATGTTTTTAAGTTCAAATGTATATGGTTAGTTTTATTTTCACCATGCTTACCCTTACTAAGCATTTGATCTCACCATTTATATGTTTTATTTTCCCCGGGATATATAGAAAGGTTTTAGGTAAGAAAACATAAGGGGAAGATCTTTATAGGAGATGTTGAAGATCTTTCACCATGATTAGAATATTATGTTCCGGGTTTCCAAAGACACTAAACTATTACGGTCCTTGAGTGTTGGTTTTTGTTGTGTATTAAGTATTCCACAAAAGTAATGTAATGTCCATGTACTTCAAGTTTGGGGTATCTAAATTTTAGGATATAAAAAATAATCAACAAAATCATAAAATGAAGTTAACCCACATACAATGTTGATAGATAATTCACATTTTTTATCTTCCCAAGTTACTAAAGTTTTATAATTCACTTTTATAGGTAGCTCTAGATATCTAACTATTCTATATTTCTTTCTTCCACTATCTAACATCATAAAATTTCTTTAATATCATTTATAATGACCCTACAACAAATACATGTCATCTGAGTTGGATCACCATTGACATTTTATGGGTTTCCCTAAATCACCGAACATTATTGAATGGAAAGGAGGTAAAACATTTGTGGGGGAATTGTTTTTCTAATTAATAATATAATGGAGAATTATGGGTGGGTTAATTAAGAACATAAAAATATTATACCATTGGATATAAAAACATACCATTTTTTAATCTATTTCATCAAGTTTTATTATATGCGCATGAGATATAAAATTTAAAGTAATGAATTACAAAATATAGGGATTTATATAGAGATTTGGGGTAACCAAGAAGACCCCCTAATCCTCTCCAATAATACCCAATATGGTTTTATTGGTTTTTATTAGAATATTATTTAAATGAGGGGCCTTTATAGTTCAATGAAAGTAGTTAATATCATAAATTTGTAACATCTCATGGTCGAGATCAAAAATTTATAGTCGGTCACTTGATTTAAAATAGAAAATCTTGATAAAAGTATTTTCCTCCAAACATGATTATAGTCTCTAGTAGTTATCTCCATATGATTCTCATATTTTAGAATAAATCTATAACTTATCATTTTTATATATTAAAACAAAATATTAAATATTTAAAAATGGAACTTTAAATATTTAATATTAAAATTTAATAAAAGATCTTAATTAAACTCCATGAATATTACATACTATTACTAGTTTCCCTCCCAAAATTCAGTTTGAAATAATATTTCAAATATATCATATAAAAAAAATAACTTCATATATAATATTTTACTTAAATGATATAAATATCTTTATTGAACATAGTAAATTTATTTTTTTATTAAATCATTATAAAAACATTTTCTTGAGTATTACTAGTATTTATATTCAAATTAAAATAGTTAATGTGTATACAGTATGTTTCATACGTTTTTAATTTTTTTGTAGTTTTATCTCTTTTCACAACACTATATAATTGTAGACTCTATATTTATAAACTTTTTTATTATAAACCAAACATTAAAAATTTATGGTCTCTGGTCCTTCTTCTTTTGTGAATGGTTAGATAAAAATTCCTTAGGTTGTCTAATAGTAAGACCAAAATTAAAAATCATATATAATGTTAAATAAAATTTTTTATAATGAGATCATAAAAATAAAAAACATATGTGATAATAATATGATTTTGTATAATGTTTCATAATTGTAAGAAATACTTTACAAAACAATTTAAAATTTTATTCCTTTACTTTATTGAATTCAATTATATAAAAATTAAGATAATAATTAACAAATCCGTAATTTATGATATTTTAAAATAAACAATTAACTTATCCTTCAAAAAATAAACACAATCATCAATAAAAAATGAATTGGGTTATTTTAAGCATCCAAACAAACATATTTTGGGAATAAAATGAACCATAACAAACTCTTTAAATATTGTCACCAATTTTGATGATCATAAAATCCATAAAAAGAAATAAAATTTTATAGATTTTTTAGAGATAAAAAATATATTTATTTAATTATTATCTCTATTTTTATGATATCAGATAGGGTAAAAACAAAAAAATAAAAAATTAATATAAATATATACATTATATTTAGTGGATATAATAATTGAATGAATTTTTATATTCCATTATCTTTTAAAAATTCAGAAGATTATTTCAAATTTTAAAAAATATATAAATACAAAAATATTTTCACATATTTTTTTGAGTGAAAAACAATACTATAAAGGTTTAAATTATTTATATTTTCCTTTATATTTCTCTTTTACAAAATCCTTTTAATATTTTCTAGAATCTCTCTCAATAGGATATGTAACAAAAAACCATCATCAAAAATTTCTTATCCAAGTATTTTCAAATCCATTTCCCATTCATTTTATGCCTTAATATAGAATCTTTTGTGATATGAAGAAATAGTAGTCATATATATAGAAATCCTAGAATATCCTAATCTAAATCATTGAAAAGGCTTCCTTTAACATTATAAATCCATATCCAAGAGTCTTAAATATCTATCAAATCTCTAATGAATTTATGTTCAATGTTTTTTACTAACCTAAATATCATATAAAGTATATATATATAGATTTATACTTATTGCAACATTATTTTTAGTTAACTTTATTATTGTTTATGCTTAGTTTCACCTACACAGTCCCCCTATAAGTCAACATGAACATAATAGAAAATATTAGTGAGTATCAGGTCAATTATATCCATATGTAAAGGTGGGTTTACTAGTTCTATTGGTTGATTTTTGATATAAGAAATAGAAAAAATTGGGATGTTGGAAAGTGTGTGAGATATAAGTGGACATGTGGAATGAAAATAACTTGTCCTTGTATTGATGTCCTTAGTAATTCACCTCTATTAGAGTGGAAAATCACTTGTATGAAATAAACTAAAATCACCTATGTCAACCCATTATTCATGCACTAAAACTAGAAACTTCTATTTCACCTAAAGATTCACTTTTGGTTAATTCTCTACATATTTAAAATGTAAATATAGGTCCCCATAGGGTTTCCTAACTCTTATTACTAAGAGAAATTATTTTTTTGTTCCATGATGTTGTGCTTCCACTACCTCACTTGGTTTGGGTGTTCAATTCGAGTTTGGTAAGACCTTACTTGGTTTTGGAGTCTTGTATAATAAATATTTAAATTATATTTATGAAATTAGACATTATCATGTAAGAAAGACTCATAATAGATTAATAAATGAAAAAAAATTAAAATTAAAACCCCATATATATATATGAAGATTATCCTGATACACAAATAGTCAAAAACCTAAATTAATGTATGAGATAAATAAATACCAATGATCTATGAAGACTACTACTAGATCCTATATATTTTGATGTGATCCTTCCTCTTGGATCACACTGAGGATATCTATTTCGTTTTTTTTCAATTCCTCCTCTAGCACGTATGCCATTAGTTTCAAGGGAACTGATAACTTGGTTTTTTTCTTATTCTAATTAAATTAGTTTAATTCATGGTATTACTTTATTGTAAAACATTATATTACGGCCATATTGAATTTATTATTTCATATATTATTCCACATGGGTTGTGTAATTTCAACCTTGGTTGAAAACTAATTCTCGTGTGTGGCTCTATAATCTTATTATTTTCCATCTATCCAACATTTGTCTCTATGTGGTTAATTTTTTAGACCATTTCTATATTTTATTATACAATTGGTATAGGTTATATGTGTGGTACCCTTTATATTATTCATGTATTCTACACATAATTTAGATTTACTATATGAACCTTCTTCATCTTCTAAACCCTTATGAATTTCCATAATTAATGAAGATGACTCTATAAAGGTATAGTGCTCATAGATGTTGGCCGTAAATATTAAATAATCTTATTAATGGCCAATTAATTAGTTAGACAACATATTTTTAAGAACATATACACATTTTTTTAGTGTATTTCACATTGTTAAGAATCAACCCAGATTGTGTTAGTGTTGGATATCAAACGATGATGAATCTTTAGTGTACATTTACATGTAAACATTAATTTTTTATCCATTAAGGATAC
The DNA here is from genome assembly GCA_963277665.1 of Viscum album. Lineage (NCBI taxonomy): Eukaryota > Viridiplantae > Streptophyta > Magnoliopsida > Santalales > Viscaceae > Viscum > Viscum album. The sequence goes on from OY728140.1 coordinate 1,429,741,723, forward strand.
AATGGTATCATTTAGGTAATATTTTTATGATGATAGAAATTTATACAAAATATATTGTCACAATGTTGGGTGTATTAGGGGTGTTTTTGTTTCACAATAATCAATGAGGTGAATTTTTTAGAGAATGTGTTGTAAAGGGTGGTTTTCATGCATATATTTTTTAATATTGTTTTCTAACATGATGGTGTCAAAAATATTTAAATTAAAAATTATTATTAATGGTTGATAATTGTGTTGATTAGTTGATACACGCTTAGGTACCAACACATGTTATTTTATTCCCATGATGTTGTTTTATCCTATCAAAGTTATTTATACGAAGTATTTTTATTTGTCCATTAAATATCTTACAACAAGTTCCTTTATATTAATTAACACTAAAAATAGATAAATTACATTGTCATAATACTTGTTTTGGGAGATATAAAATATTTAAATAAATTCATCACTTTAGTCTGAGTTCATCAATTAAGATAAAAAATTTATTAAAATATAAAAAACGTTTTCAAACTACTATAGTTAATATAAAAACACAAAAAAATGATACTGAAAATTTAATGACAAAAAATTAATTTTTTTTGAAAATCACACTTCCCCAAACATGAGTCATTACTTATACAAAATTAATTACTCTCAATAAAAAAAATATCAATGTTTTCTATTTTATCAAAAATTTGAGTCACAGGTTACTTAAATTTAAATGATAAGAAATTAGTTCAATAAATATTTTGATAAGAACACCCCCAAAAATCCCTCCCCCTTAGGTTCCTTGACAACTATTCTATTTCACACTTTCATGATTCATTATATAAAATTATAGGACAGGTCATATATTTCTTATTTATATGAGTCTACTATTCCCCTTACTCTCTATTTTTGATAGAAATAGAACATATATTATTTTTTCAATTTTTCTCCATCTATGTAGTGTATTTCACTTATTTACAAAAATTTACAAGAGTAGAACTAAAACCCCACAAATCGAAGTCATCCATTAATACTAGTTGTAATAGTAAAGGCATAGAATCAAAGTTTGGTGGTATAATCTCAAATACAAATTAACACTTATTTATTGACTTTATTTTTCAATCACAAACCCTAATTCATGATGCATTGGTAAAATTAATGCTTCCCCCCCCCCCCGACTACTTATTTTACATTATCTTGTAGGACTTATAAAATTCTAATTTATGTATGATTCATGAAATATTACTTTTTAACAATTAAACAATCACCCATAATTGGTTTCAAAAATATTATATATACCTTTTTAAATTTTTATCCACCTAAAATATATACAATTCAACTCAATTTCACTAGTTCTAAAATTAGAGTTTCAATGTTCCAGAGAGATTTATTTCTCCTAGAGTATGATAAATAGAATATCTAAAATTGTTTAATCACATACTATGTAATTTACACTTACTCCCCACCCCACTTATTACATTATAAAGGAAATACGTGAATATAGGAAGGAGAAATAAATGATACATCCATCAAAATTTAAATAAAATAAATTATATGGTATAATGATACAATTTCATGATTATCCTTTTCTATCCATGTGTTTTCATTATAGTTAATTTTTTTTCTTACTTATTTAGATATCCAATAAAATTAGGAATTCACCTAGAGGATAAAAATTTAAATTATTAAAACTTAATAAAAATATAATTATAAATTAAAAAACACATTATGTAATACGTTGAGTCCAAAAAGGTTCTTGAGTTTAGATCCTTTCAAGTATGATATCTTGAAAAACTATACCTAATATGATCAGGGTTAGGATTCCTTGGTTAAAACCACCACATTCATGTTTCATTACACCTCATGATGAAAACTTCAAATTTTTAATCTAGAGGAAACATGTTAGTAATATACATCTCAAATATTTTTGAAACCCCTTAGAGCTCTCCACTTCTATTAAAATAAAAAAATAGATAAATTTTATCATAATAATGATAATAATGTTGGGATCCATATATAATGATAAAGATGTTTGGGAATCCTCCTTGTGATATCCTTGATAGACATAGAATCATGAATCTTCTTATGCATCCAACACTATTTGTTCATTTCCAATCGTGGCATAAACATGGTTATGATGCTCATGTGTTTTGGAATTTATCATTAGTTCATGATTTCTATTTTTCAAGATATAATAAAATATTTTCATTATAACATATGGATAAATATTTATTATTCCTCAAGAATAACTTTCCACTATTTATCATCGATTTGATGATGAGGAACTATTCTACTAGTTCAATTTTCTACTTTTCTTGGTTACTATTAATCTTACCAGTTCTTTTCAGGACCATAAATTATGTTTGGTACCAAATATATTTATTCTCTTCTTTAATTAATTGGGTTTTTCTCTACCCAATCTGCATAAAACATCAAAAATAGTTTTCAGTAGCTCTAAAAATATATAATCATTCCTATTTATCACTCCATTTGAGCCTATTAATTTCATTCAAAATAAATATATATAGTGAATTAAAATTTGGGTGAAGTCAAAATGAAATAAGATATAAGTAATTAAAATCATCAATAATTGGATAACCCTCTATATTTTCAGGTTGGGAATCTTAATATGAATTTGAATTTTCTATTTTACGAAGATGGGGTCATTTCGAGAACTAGGATTCGAATTGGGATTCAAAGTGATGGAATATCTTTAGGATATGTTTTTTTATAGATGAAGTTTTAGAAGGTGTATGAGGTGATCAATTGAGCCTGAGGAGCATAGGGTTAAATTCTAGAATTTTGGAAATGTATTTACCCTATCACGTGATTTTTTTTCATGGTTAAGGGAACTCATTTGAGTAAACTGTGTATTGTTGTTCTACCTTAAGGGTTTCTAAAACTGTTCCTCCTATTTGTAGACGTTCCCTAAAAAGTATACAATTTGTATTTTAGAGGTATATGACTGGTTAGTTCATGTTTTGGTGTACTTTTATGAAATATAGTGCATGGTGTGTATCCTTGGATAAATAGGGCAACATGATTAGTGCATAATTTGGTGAGTCATATGGCCAAACCATGATGAGGGTGCATGGGATAGCTGGCATGATTTTAGAAGATGAACCAGGTGATTACTCTATTTATAAATGGTTATATTTTGGTTCATTTTTTTAGGTACATATATGATCAACCCATGGGTGATCTATCTCACTTATGTAAGATTTTTATAACATGTATATATTATCTTGTATGTATGGTAGGTGTGCTTTTTACTCATTTCTAATGTTGTTTTATTTTTCTTCCACTGATTTTGGTTGATCACTTTCATGGTGTTACTATTAATATTATTATAAATCGAGGGTGTAGTCTCCCCACTATCTACTAATAGGCCCACATTGTTAATTAGTAGCCTTTGGTGTATGTGGATGTGTGCCTAAGGTCTAGTGGCTCTCTAGCCTAGAGCATAGGTCTAGTGGATCTCAGGTTGGGGCATTACCAAATGGTCTCAAAGAAATTGTTGATGTTACCTCATAGAATCAAAGAGAATTAGAATTATGTGGTAGTATCAAAGAAGGTTTATTACTTAGTGGTAACAGTGTTTTATTGATTTATAGGTGGTATTTAAGGTAGGATTTTGAAAATGATTTGTTATTTGGTATATGGTATACTGGAGCCTAGGATGGTGTCAGAAGTTGGGATGGAGGTTATGTTTTGTGTCTGAACAAAACCTATATGAACTAAAGTCCAAATTAACAGGGAAAAGGATTATAGATTTTTTTTTTCATGGTTATATTTTAGTTATTTAATTTTTATTAATTTTTATTTGATGTTATTTATTTTTTTGGAAACTTGTTTTAAGATGAAATAGGAGAGTATTCCAGAATCTTGATATGCAATTCGGCTCACATGACATATGTGTGTGCTTGTTGTTGTTTCCTGGAATATGGAATAAAATAAATGTGTGAGCTATTAAAAGTGAAAAAATGACTCAACAAGGATTTCATGTAGTACATTCATATTTTTTGAAATATTTTTTTAAAATAAATTCAATTTCTTTGATATTTTGTTATACACACAACATTGAGTTTTAAAAAACCATGGAAAACTATTAATATTATTATTAAACCATGATCTTCATTACCTTGCCATTAAAATTAGAGTAATTAATATATATTTTTAAACAAATATTAATTATAATAGGTTTATATAAATAAAACCTATTGATAAAAGGTACTCATTTTTTGGTAGTCTTTATATGTTTCAAAAATATTATTTTCTCAAAAAATTGGTTTTTATTTCTTTTTTTGAACTAATAATAAAAGTAATTTATGAAAGTTTTATAAAATTAATTTAAAAAAACATCAATTTTTAAATCTACATTTGAAAAATATATTAGGGTGTTTTTTAGGCTTTTTCTGAATAGATTATTTCTTTATAGTAAAAAATACTGATTTTTATTGAAAAATACTTTTCATTTAATGAATATATAAGTTTCATTTTTCTATAAAATGTTTTTAAAAGTAAAATTATTTAAATTATATATTTATTAATAAATTTTATGTCATTGGAATCAATTTCATATTAATTGTTTATATAAATAATTCTAAACTGTTGAACATTTTCTCTTTAAAATATCTCTTTCTTTTCACGTATATGGATTTAATTTCAAATTATAATTTCTCACCTATGTGAATGAAATTTGGAAAATTGTATTATATATTTTTAGTAATTATATTTTATATTTTATAAAATGTTCATCTTAATTTTTAGTCAAAATTAATTGTAAAAATTAATTACAATGGTTAAGGTTAAAATGTGTTTAGTGAGGGGTTAAACTGACAAATATAAGGAGAAAATGAAAAAGAAACCTATAAAAACCTAATATATATATATATATATATATACCTTATCACCTATAATTTTTTATAATTAATCATTTTTAATCTTTTTCTCAAGTTAAAAATTTGGGTACAATTTATTCTTTTTAAAAATTGCAATTGTGTCCACTACCCCACTTATAGAAGGACACCCCATATCATACACTTTTCACACATCACAAACAATTTGGTTTATAAAATACCTAACCAAATATATTCTCTAATTCCATATCCTCTTCCTATATTCCTTATTTTTATTATGAAAGTTTTCTAAGAAGACTTTAGGTACAATCTTGAAGAGGTTCTCTAAAGAAGAGGTGAAATTATTAAACATGTGTTTCTATTTTTTTTATTTTTCAAACTCCATAAAATATTCATAAAATATAATAATATAATAACAAAATTATCTCCAATATAATTGTATTTTATTTGGTTAATTTTTAAAACAATATCTATCTTCACAACCATCGAATGAGAAATGAAACTATCGCTCGTATGTGTGACGAAATACCACCTCATGAACCAATGTTATTCATTCTCCATCACCTCTCACAAATGGATATAATGATGTATTTTAGGTTTATATAATATATTTAAGATATTATTATACTTTTTTAATTACAATATCACACCTGATTTCTTACCTTCCAACCCAATGTAAAATAATTAAGATGCTCGTGTGTACAGTGTACTACTAGCTAGCGAACTGATGTGATGTGTTTTTCATTTCCATTTTAAATGGATGGTAATAAGGATATATTAAATTAATATATATTATATATTTAAAATAATTATACCTCTATAATTAATATATCACATATAAATTCTTACTTTCCATTCCCTATGGGATACATTAACGTTTCCCATGTGTACGACAGACTACGACCTCGTAAAGCGATGTAATTCATTTTTCACTAACACTTTGCATATAAGGTAATAATTTTAATGTTAATAAATATATATGATATATATTAAATAATAATAATAAATTTAAGGTTAATTATTATTTACCTTTCTTTTTTCATCCATTAAAAAAGGATAAAATGTTCACGCATACATACGCCCAACTATATCCCTGAATGATGTATTTAATTTTATATCTATATGTTTTATATATTAATATAAACACATATATAATAAATATATATGATATTTATATATTGATTAAAAAATTTATATTATTAAAGAATTATTATTTTCAAATGACCAAAAAAATCTAAACATACACTAAAACAAAGCAGTTATTGCTTGAAACGTGATTTTAACTTGGAATATTTAATAAAATGGTAAACAAATGTCATAAGAAAATAATATAATATATCATATAAATAATTAGGTTTATGAAATATATATATATATAATAAACTTATATTTATTATATAGTAGGATTTAATGTTTATTATGTAAGTCGAGACATAATTTAATTGATTTATATCTCACTTTTATTTTCTGAGACATGTGCCACATTCACTATGTGTTTCATTTGAACGGTGTATATAATTCCCATGAATTTATTTTATCATGATTATCATTAAATTTATGTTTATTTACATATCCATTTAAGTTCTCTGTATCATGGGGTTTATGGTTCAAAAGTTACCAAAACAGAAAAGAATTTTTGTTTGGGACATAAGTTATGTTATAAACCTATCTTATTTTATAAGGTGTATATTTAAAAACATTGAAATGTAATATCAAAAATTTATTTATTCTAATGATATTTTATGTTTCATTTAATTTTACTCATTCATGGATATTATGATTCAAAATTACTAATGTGGTAAGGGTTTTATGATATAATCTCATCATTTATCAGGATTATTTATGTTTATGATTCTGATGATGAAATAATATGGACTATATCTCAATAAAATCATTAACTTTATTAAAATATTGTTATTTCTTTAGAATACATGTTTTCCCTTCATTTTCCTCTCTATATGTACTCGTGATTCTAAATTAATTTTTTTAAAATAAAACTGACGGTGTTTCCTTATTTAGCCAAAAAACCCTTTTTTCTTCTATATACATGTTTTCTAAAAAAAATTAATATTCCTATGGGATTTTTTTAAAGTTATTTTTACCCTTGTTTTATATTTTCAATTTTTTAAATGAATCTTCATGTCTTTTTCAAAATATTGAACATTTTTATTTTTCCTAAAAATGTAATAGGAATCTTTATTTTAATGTGTACAAAATTTCCCATAATCAAGGCCACTCAATGTTTTTAAGCTTAATTTATAATTTTCAAAGATTAAATTATATTATATTAATTTAGAAAATCTTTTATGAATTTTTAGTTTCAAAAAATGATTTTTAAATAATATTTATTTTCCTTAAGAAATGTTCTCAGTGTCTTTTAAAAATAATTTTCCATACAAGATGAATTCATTTGATGTTAATTATTCCTTATTGGGGATATTATCCAATGATAAAAATCTTATTCTTTCTCTATATAGTTTATGTTTATGTTGAAAAAGTGTTTATGAAACATATTTCATTACCATGGGTTCTGATATGATTAAATGTTTATGAAACCAATTTTATTTCACGGGTACTAATATGATGAATGTTTTTTGATCTTGTGGAATAGAAATGTACAAATTTTTTGATGGGTAGGACCTATATCTCTCTCTAATATATTAGGTAATTATTAATGCTCTATGAGATCAGATGGTATATGGGAGGTTATCCCAATTCTAAAAAGATAGTGCACTATAGGGTATCCAAAGCCCGAAGTAAGTGCACAGGTGGTTTTCCTAAGCCTAACATTTAATTAATGTATCAATGGGTTGGCTTGAAATATGTTTTTCTATGCTTATATGTTTTCCAAAACTCTATATCTTATGGAAATTTTATACTCCCATGTACTATGTTCATTGATTAATTTATTATTCATGTCCTATGTACTTCGATGATTTATTCCATGATCCATATTTCTGATCTATGATATACAGGGTATGATTTTTAAAATTTTAATATCAGGTTTTCATACCCTTATGATCACGTTATGTTTATATCTTCCTTATTTACCCTTATTGAGCATCTGAGCTCACCCTTTCTTATTCTTTATTTCCCCTAGTTGTGAATAAAGTTATTATATATGATATGTCTAATAAGGGTTCTATTTATGAATAACATAGTGGAAGAAAATGTAGTTCACTTATGAACTAGTTTTTTATGTTTTCATCTTTTAAACGGAACTATAATGAAACAATTAAAGCATGGATAATTATGTTATGAAGTGACCAGAAGTCTTTTAAGATGTTATATTTGTGTATGAGATTTTTTGGGTCTCTGCAGTTGGTATCAAAGTAAGTTTTATTTAGAAATTTGGAAAGTAGGATGAGAAAACATTAGTGAGAATAATAAAGATAAATCTATGTATAAGAAAATATCCTAAAATTTTGGTAAAGGATAGAGAGAGTGGTTTTTGAGTGATTACATCCCTATCTAGATACTATAAGTGGATGTAGTTCTGGTAAAAATATACATTTGGGTAATAACTCTGAAAAAGGGGATTTGAGACTCACTCGAGCATTACTTAGCACATGTTAGAAAACCTTACTATGAACCTGGGTTGACACTCCCATGTGATATGTTTTTTAAATTCACAAACTCTTTATAAACCATCACGAGGAATTTGAATAATGACTAGGTGAGAGCTAGGTTAACCTAAAGATTCATATACTGAAAAGAATTTTTCATTATTTAGACATTATATAAGAGATTTTTATGATTATGTGGTTTCCCACTATGATTAGTGTTGCAAACACTATTCTTCTTGGTTTTAGACATCATTTAGAGACCAAAGAAGTTATGTAAATGATGAATACATTGGAAAATGAAATGAGTGTCCTCTTGAGTAAAAAATTTTTTTGGGAGTTGGAATGAAAATTATTATTTATATGACCACACAAATTTCTTAGGCTATGAATCATATTGAGCTCCCAAATGATAATTTGAAGGAACAATATTATGTTGAGTCCTTTATGAGGGAATATCCACATTCTTTTAATGGTTTGGATTATCTATTTGTTTTTTAGAAATATATCAGTACTATTGAAATGATATTTTTAATTATCCAGTTTTTAAAGAATGAAAAAATCATTTTATAGATCAATTGTTTTGAAGGTGAATCGAATTAATGGTGGAATCTTATCAAGAATATGATACAATAAAATAAAATTCACTCTATAGAGTGTAATTAATTTAATAGACTATTTTTAAAATAAGTAGTCTCCTCATATACTTCATATGAAAAAGAATAATTAATTCCTTGAGCTATAATATAAGGATGATGAATGTTTTCCAACCTATAATGGAAATTTAACAACACTTATGAGGTAAAAGTATGGTAATATCATTCAGTATGAAAGTAATCTTGATCGATTATGCAATAACATAAATATAAGTCTCTAAAGTAATTTAACAATAAAAGACATTGATATCTATGAAAAAATCATTTTTTGTGATATCAGTGTTGAAATGGAGAATATATTTAACATAAATAACCAGGTTTTGATAATAAAATAAATATGGAATTCAAGGGAAACTCTAGAATCCGTGGATAAAAGAAGATGAACTTTATTTTATGCTTGATGTGTTGAAGGAAACATAGAGGAAATTTTCTTAAGGGAAATAATTAATTTTTTAAGAGTAAAAAGGAAGTTCATCGAGTGGATGAATGCAAAAATGATGGTAAAAAGTTATATAATTATAAAAAAAGGGAAACCCTAGAGAATAGACCAATGAAACTCTAACTCATTAATTTTATGGAATTTGAAATTTATGAGAATTAATTACCTAATCAATGGGATAGTGAGGATGATAATATTGGAACATGGGATGTTCTTTGCTGTAAATGGAGTTTGGTTTGTGTTTTTTGTAAAAAAACACTTGGATGATCAGTGAGTTTTCAAATTTGTTGATCTAATAGTATAAGATAAATATGTTATAGAACTTGGCATCATTTCCCAGTGTTTTCAAAAAAAATTGTGTTAAAAATCCAGAAGAATAGATAGCATCGCAAAGGGTTGTTTTTTGGAATCAACTCTTTATAAATATGGTAAAGGAATGGGTTTCATGAGGATTGGGTTGAGTTTCCTAAAGTTATGGAGAGTCAAGAATGAAGACTATGTTCTACACAATTATGATAAGTTGAGCATCGATACTGAACTATGTGTTGACATTAATCTCCCTGACTATGACTAATTTCCCTAGAGCTTCACGAATGTAGGAGCACCATGAAGATGATTTTGAAAGAGAAAAAAATAGATTTATGTGGTAGAGAATCTTAAATGGATAATCTAATAAAAATAATTCTACCTCCACTTCATTTTACACAAAATAATATTATAGAATATGTAGAATCCGTCTGATTTCACAAAGGAAATGGAGCTCCATAAATCTAGGTTTCTATGCGAGCTTGAGCATCACGAAAAAAATGCATACGTCATAATTTTTCCGATTATTCTGAGTAATGGAAACTTCATAATGATTTAGTATTCTTCATTGTATTAGTGAGCTTCATGAAGGCGGTTTGTTCTATGAAGGCAAAGTGCTTTATAAAGGAGTGAGATTCACGATGGATCATTGTTAAAGGTAGTTTTGGGCATCAGTTTTTTAGTGAACAATGATTTCAAATTGCATCAAATTAAGTATATGGTGAAATGAGATCCTCCTTATATTAAATGAAAAATACTTTAATTCTAATCTACTAAATACACCTTCAAGTTGATAATTTGATTAAGACTTCACCCAATGATGTGATTAAGGGGGATTCGATGGAAGTGTTCTGATGGGTGCAGTGTGTTATCCCGAAAATCTTGTAAAGGTTGTGTGCCTGGAACAAATTGACTATGTATTAACTCTTATATTAAAAATCTAGTGAGGATTAGTCGATTTAGGTATGAATGAAACACTATCATAGTATGATCCTTGGATTATCCCTTAGTGGTGAATATAGTAAAACTATTGTGTTGTCTCTCTACATCTTAATGTTTAACTTACTGCACATTACCATCAGATAGGTTTAACAAGTTCCTACCAATGTGGGATCGTGATCCGTCACTTTATAAGAAAAATTTGACACTATAATTCACACATTCCCTCATAGGGTGTTCTGGGGTCCTTTAGATAAGAGACAATAATATCTTATTGAATTTTTATATAAAAACATTTTATGGTTTTGAACATTTTCTCTTTGAAAAATAGTTTTCTCTATGTAGATGTGATATTAATTTTAAATTACATTTTACTAATTGTGTGGATAGAATTTGGAAAAAATTGATTCCATATTTGGAATCAAAATAATTTATATGATATAACAAGTTAAAATTATTTTCTTGTCAAAATGAATATTAAAAACAATAGAAAATATTTATTACGATTATGGTTAAAACGGGTTTACTGAGGGTTAAAACAATATAGGGGTTAAAATGACCTAAAAACATGTCCAATAACTATTGGATGGAAATATTTAGATCATATAACTAATAAGTTTTTATAATGGACTATTTTGGAGCTTTTTCATGTGAAAAATGTGGGTATACTTTATTCTTTTCAAAAAATTCATGTGTGTCCTCTCCCCCATTTATAAAAGCCCCCCCCCCTCTCCTTCCCTCTTCACACATCCAAAACCCTTTAGTTCATAAAATACCTACCCATATATCTTCCATGATAACCTCTCTAATTTCTATAGGCCTTATTTTTGTTAGGAAACCATCCTATGAAGGCTTCATATATAAACCAAATAGCTTCTTTTAAAAAGAGGTAGAATTCATGAACATGTGTTATTGTTTTATTTATTCATCCAACTATTTAAAATATTTTTCAAATATGTTAATATAATAACACTAGTAAATACTATATATTTATAAGTTATTATATCAATTTAATAACCAATATCCATCTATAATTCCATCGAATGGGAAATGAAACCATTGCTCATGTGTACGACATACTACCTCCTCGTGAACTGATATTATTCTTTTTTCATCACCACCTAAAAAATATGGATATAATGAAGGATTTAATGTTTAAAAATTATATTTATGATATTATTATACTTATTTAATTATAATATATCACCTTCCTTCTTACCTTCCTTCTCGTTGTAAAACAACAACATCGCACGTGTGTACGACAGACTGATGTCTCGAGAATCGATGTGATGTGTTTTTCATTATCATTTTACTTGGATGGTGTTTAGGGTATATTTAATGAATATATATGATATATATAACATAATTATACCTCTTTAATTATCATATCACATATACCTTCTTAATTTCAATTTTACAGTGGATACAATAATGTCGCTCGTGTGTACGGAAAACTACCGTCTTGAAAAGAGATGTGATTCCTTTTTCACTAACGCTTAGGTAATAAGGATAATTGTCATTAATATATATGAAATAAATTAAATCATAATTATCTTTATATTTCAATTCTTATTTACCTTTCCCTTGTTATATCTCTTAAAAAAATGGAAATAGTGTACATGCGTACATATGGCATATCATCTTCTTGAACACCGTATTTCATTTTCTATCTCTAAATTTTATAGATTACTATAAATAAAAATTTAATGAATATATATTATATTTATATCTTGACTAAATTTTTTATATTATGTAACCACTATTAATGTAAAATTACTGAAAATAAATAATCAAAACATACCTGAAAAACAAAGCAGTTATTGCCCGAAACATGATTTTAAATTAGAATTGTTAATAAAAATGTAATAAAATTTCATAATAAAATCATATATCGTATGATAAATATAATTATTTTTAATTAATATGTTTATAATAAACTTATATTTATTATATATTAGGTTTCAATGTGTATGAATAAATTCTAGGGTTAAGGTAATATATTTTTGTCTCACTTTAACTTTCTGTGAGACACAAGCCATATTCACCACATATTTCAGTTTTTTGGGGTATATAATACCCATTAATGTATTTTATGATTATACAAATATATTTATTATGATTCATATATTCATTTAGTTATCTCTCTTTCATATAGTTTATGGTTTAAAAGTTACCAAAACAGTCATGGATTTTTGTCACAATTTGTCTTTTTTGGGAAATACATTATGTTATGAACATATCTTCTATTATGAGGTGTATATACAGACACTCCACCATGTAATATCATGAATATATTTATTATAATTATATTTTATGTTTCATTTAATGTTATTTCTTATCGGTCATTATGATTCAAAGTTACCAATGTGGTAAAGGTTTTATGATATAATCTCATCGTTTATTGATATTGTTTATGTTTATGATTTCGATGAAGAAATATTTTGAAATATATTTAAAAACACATTAATTTTATTCTCATATTCTTATTTATTAATAAACAATCTGTTCCCATAATTTTTCACTCTATGTATTCATGATTCCAAAATAATGTTCTTAAAGAAAACCGACATTATTTTTTTCTTAAATAGAAAAATATTTTTTCTTTTATATCTATATTTTCCAAAACTATTTTAGACAAATATTAATTTCACTAAAAAATTGTTTAAATTAATTTTTAACCTTGTTTTAGTTTTTTTACAAAATTTTTTATAAGGAATATATTTTTTATTTCCAAAACAATGCCTATTTAGATTTTATTGATAATATGAAAGAAATATTTGTTTTAATGTGTATTCCATTTTCCACCATCATGGCCACTCAATATTTAAATCATCCATTATAAGTTTTAAAGTTCATTATCAAGGAAATTTATTTTCAAAATCTTTTATGATGTTTTAGTTTTAAAAATTTATTTCCAAAGAAATGTTATTTGCCTAAAAAAATGCTCCTAGTGTCTTTGGAAAATAAATTTTCATTTAAGATTAATTAATTTGATGTTAATTATTATTTACTAGAGATATGGTCTAATGATACCATTATTAGTGATTCTATGGATATTTTATGTTTATGATGACAAAATATTTATGAACCCAATTTCATTACCGTGGGTTATGATATGATGAAATGTTTGTGAAACCCATTTTTTCCATTGGTTATGATATAATTAATGTTTTATGATCTTGAGTCACATAAATGTATAGATTATGTTATGGGCTGAAAATATATATCCATTCATTTCACTGGTTAATTATTAATGTTATATGGTATCATAGGGTACACAAGAGGTTATCCCAAGCTTGAAAATATGGTACACTGAAGGTTATCCCAAGCCCGAAGTAGATACATGGGTAGTAAACCCAATCCTAACATATTATGAATGTATTGGTGGGTATCATTGAAATAATGTTTTATATGCTTATTTTTTTCAAAACTCTTTATATGATGAAAATTTTAGGCTCTCATGGCCTACTTGCATTGATTAATTTATTATTCATGTCTAATGAACTTCCAATACTTATTCCATGACTCATGTTTATGATCTCTGACACGTAGGGAATTTTTTTTTAAATTTTTATTCTCTTGTTCGCATTCCCTTATGCCCATGTTATGTTTATATCTCCCTTTTTTACCCATGTTGATCATCTGAGCATACCCTTTCTTATGTTTTATTTCCCAAGGTTATGAATAAAGGTATTATGTACGATATTTTTAATAAGGGTTATAGTTTTGGAGAACATTTTAGTAGATCACATAGTTCCCTTATAAACTATATTTTTACGTATCTATGTTTCTAAAGACACTAAGCATAAAATATTCTGTCATTAATTGTTATGATATATAATGAATATTCATTTATTAAGATGTAATATTAAGTATGAGAATTTTGGGTCTTTATATTTCCGATATTGTTACATGATAACACTCTACAGAGCTACCCTAGGGAATAGTATTGGTTCTATAAAAAATAGATTTATATTTTTTTATTATAAATTTATACAGTTAATGATGGATGTCAGTTAAATTGTATTCTAATTAAACTTTGTAGAGTGTTTACAACCATAAAATGAAATTATATCCTATATAAATAAACTCAGGTTTGAAAGGATTGAACCTTTTAGTTTAATGAAATCTTTATATGCTTCAGTGATTGACCCCTTGCAGAGTGTCTATTAAATGGGTTGGGTTGTTTAAATTGTCCAAAATAGGATAAAAGACATTTTTTTCATAACCTATTAGTTTATTTCTACTCTTCCATCTCCAACATTAGATTCCACATGTGATAGACAGGTAATCATATGTGTATATGGTGTATGTGGTTCTATACTATAATACGATTAGGTATGGGTCTATGAGGCCAGATGGTATTCAAATGGATATAGTGGGGAAGTGTAAGGGTAGAGATATTTTCTTCCGGATACAAATTTCTCTATTTTCAATATCTAAATTTTTATATTGTTGTTGATCGTAGTATTTGGTTTTTATCATGATTTCACCTACATATATTCTAGTGGAGCATTAGGATGGTGGGGATGTGGTGCTGCTAGGGTATGCATGGGATGAGGCCCCAAAGGGCTGGGGTGAGAATGGTTCATTGGTAAAGGCACCAAGGTAGGTAGGATAGACATAGTGGGAAGAGGATTTTAGGCCATATAAATTATAAAAGGTTGTTCTATAGGTGTATAATAAATATAGAGTGAGTTTGTTGTGGGTCATTTAGAGCAGTCATCGGGGATCTCTAAGAGAAAATCCATCAATGACATATTTTGGCATGGACTTTTTATCCAAAGCACTACCCTTTGTTTCAAGGTGAGGATGAACCAATGGAGGAAGAATTCTGGATATAATCTATGCAGAATATCATTTTTCAAGTTGAGATACCCCTAGGGAAGAAGGTAACATTTCCACTTATATGATTTAGGTACCAACAAAGGGATGATGGGACATATAGGCCCATGGGGGAAAAATGATGGATTTAAGGGAAGGAATTTGTGAAAAATTTCTTTAAAAACTTATTTCATAAGACTTTTAGGGAGGAATGAGACCAATAATTTATGCAATTTCAGTTGGGTGACACCTCGATCATGATGTATGATGGGATGTTCATAGACCAATTTCAATTTACTGCAACTTAATAGTGAGATGTTATATCTATTGTGAGATGGTTCGACAATGGTTTGTGACATGATATCAAGGTGCAGGTAATCATATTCATGTTGAACACTTTCTCAAAGGTAGTGAAACATGCACTGATATATGATAGAAACTGGATTGAAATTAATTTACTAACCTAAAAAGGTTCAAGGGGAGATAGTTCATGGTGGGGTGGGTACCAAAAGTTATTCCATGAAGGGACCTAACTAGATAGTCAGACTATGGTTTTAAGGATTCCACTGTATAGTGGATATTTTGCATTGTGTTTTTACTGTGGGTAGTTGAGACACAGTCAAACTCAGTGTGATTGGAATACAAAGTAGTTTTGGGTGTGTGGATTGATAAGGAATTTAGAGAGGTTTTGTCAAAATACAAATTAGACATTTTGGGGTCAGAGACTATGTCAGACATAGGGAATTGACGTATGACAGGGATAAGTATTGGTTTATGGTAGCTAGGATTTTATAACACACATGGAATGTGGCATGGAAAGAGATACCCAACACTGGGGGAAGTGGCTGTCAGTGAGTAAAAATTTATAGGGAGGAAATACATCAGCTAATTGGGATTAAAAATAGCTACATGTAGTCAATTTAATATGTTGGGAGTAGGTTGGTGAGATGGTAATGGTTAGAGGTACCCCATCAGTGTGGATGTATTTTGTTCTATTTTTTATGAGAGATACTAGAATTCTGCGTTTATGTATGATAGGTTAATTAAAAAATTATTGGTTAATAAGTGGGAATCATACATGATGAATGAAAGATAGGAGATTAATTAGAATCAACGATTTATGTGAGCATCATATATAATGTTGGGAATTTGAGGGCATCAGAAGTGGTGTAGGACTCTTTTGATTATATGTTATGATGTATATTTTGTAAGAGAATTGAGGATGTTGCATGATTTTATGGGTTTTATAATTAATATAGATACAAGAGGAACATATAATGAGATGTAGGATAGTAGGAATATAATAATTGGGATGTACATGTCTTGTAGGAAGGTTTGTGTGAAACCATTGGGTTGTTGGGAAATGATTTTGAAATCGGTCAGGATAGAGATTCCTAAGGTGGGGTGCATCATTGAAGTAATAAACCTATTGGGTGAGTAATTGTGGTAATATGGGTTGTTGAGAATGATAAAAATATGTTTGGTATCATCTCATCATGTGGGTAAGTGGATACCTGGATACTCAGGTTGAGTTAGAGCTTACATCCATGTATTACCAAATAGCTCAGGGATGAGCAATCACATGTTTGGGAGATTGTAAGCCCCAATACCACATTATATTCAAGGATATACTTATAGGTGGATGAAACCCATGTATCGTAAGGGATTTCAAGTGTCTTGGTGGTTGGGAGTGGCCTAGGGGAAGCTTCAATTGAATCTAACATCCTAGAGAATGAAATAGATACAGGATGAAACCATTCACACCATGAATAGTTGGTTCATAGTATTTAGTGTCTTGGTTAGGGGAGAAACCACAGCCCCGATAAATCATGGTGTGACTAGTGAGGCCATGATATAAAATTTTTCTTCCAGAAATAAAAAATTAAAAAGACTTAAAAAGAGAAAAGGTGAGTAAAAAAGGACAATTCATCCAGGAAAATCAGTAGGTACCCTCTCCTCTTGCTTTAGGGTTATTTGAGGGTTGTCCTCCAATTAATAACTAATATCGGTTTTTTTTTCATCATATTATTTTTTCTAGGGTAATTATAACACTCTATCTACCTATTTATTTAGTTTTTATCACCATTTTGAGATGTTTCAATATTTATGGATGTTATGCCCTATTTTCAGGGTTTTTTCTGGTATTCTGAATTCATCCACATGAATTAGAATCAAAGATCATTCTTCGATGAGTATACATATGTTAATATAAGGTAGTTGGTTCCAAGATTTCTCCTTATTATATGTGTTTTATGTGGTTCAAAATAAATGGTCATGAATGGGGATGTTCAGGTCTAATCTATTTTCAATTAAATTTTTTTCCTATTATTTTTGGGAGATGCTAAAGGGTAGTATCATGTTTGATAAGGTACACTTGATCCAGGTGTGGCATGAAAATTATGAAATAGAATTACATGATTGTTTTGGTCAGATGATACCAGTTATATTATTTTAATAGAGTGAACATGTGGCTAAGTTGGTTCTATGGGAATGAATTAGGCATGGGTTGTGTGACAATGGGTGATGTTAATCACCAGACATGAGGCAATGTGTCTCATTAGTGGGAGGCATATGTTTATGAACTATTAGAAAACTTGGTGACATAGTTGGAAGGTGGATACATAGGTTTGTCTAAGGTTTTTCATTACATATTTTGGTGATTGATTCCCATAGTTGTTTGTTGATAGTGCCACCAGGGTCATGTGCACTTAGGAAAAGGTCCCAGTGAGGTTGTGTTGACCACTCATCGTAGGTGGAGTTGTCTATATAATATGAAATTTAGAGGATGGTGATGAAAATTAGTGTAGATGTGGTTCTCACCATAAAAGGCCATAGTTTATGGTGGGTATGCCAATTAGATGGGCAATGAGGCACACTTCTATGATTAGAATAGTGCTCTGAGACTATGGATGGACATTTATCATCGTACCTTAGGTCATAAAACTATTGAGTCGACGATGGTGGAATAAGAGGAAGTCTGAGGGACATTTTATATGTGTGTGTTCATGTTTTTGGGATGTCAGATTATCTTGAAGGGGTTTCCTAAGAATTTTGGTTGATGGTAATTTATTGTCATGTGATGTTATGTTATATAAAAATGGATGGAATATTGAGAGTTATTTTGATATGATAGATTATGGTTTCATCATTCGACTCCATAACTTGATGAGGAAGGTAAAGTATACCTTGGTGATTTTGAGAATAAGTGGAGTGGGTTATGTGATGTGTGTGAGATTTTTCCATTTATATATGTTTTTTAAATGCACTAATATATGTGCTGATGAGAGATGGGGACACAGTTGGTAGTGGCCTACTGATTTTATACTCACACTAAGCACGAGGCCCTCAATATGCATGTAGACTTTATGGATTTTAGTATAGTAACGGTATTAGGATTGAGTTCTAATGATTCGTGAGTAGGGATGTGTATAACATTCATGGGACAACAGTCACGGTTTTGATAAATAGATCTTATGGTTCATTTATACTAAGGTTGTGATCTTTTTTTTATGTATATATATGATCAAATCACATGAAATCTGGATAGCTTATATATAACTGTCAAAACATAGAGATATTATCTGTTACGTATGGTAGGTGTATGTTTCACTCATTATTGTTATTGTTTTATATTTCTTCCAAATATTTTGGTATATCGCTTCTAATGTGTTTTTTGTTATTTTTATTTTTATTTTGTTGTTATTATTATTACTATTATTAACATCATCATACGGTATAGTCCTCCCACTATCACCAAATAGACCCTCACTGTTAGTTGGTAGCCTTTGGAATACGGGGTGGTGTGTCTAAGGTCTAGTGGATCTCCGGCATGGAGCACATATTTAGTGGCTCCTAGTTTGAGATGTTACAGTTCCCTTTCCTAAGTCCAAAACATCTTCCCTTCTTTCCACCCAAACCCAAATTATGAAAAAGATAATAAAGAGGTTAGTTAACTTGGTTCTCTAATACCATTTTGTAACACCCTGATCCAAACCATTAGGTCCACGATATATTTCTATATGGCCTCATGTATGCCTCTCCATATAAAAGAGTTTGCTGACAAGTGGTGAGTTCCAAATGGATAATGTGGGGAGACTATGTAAAGACCCAAAAATTTCAAGGAAATTTTTTTCTTAAATACCTCGGAATTTTATGAGTCTGCGGTTTCTGACGGCACCTGATTTTGAGTCTCAGTGTGCCCGGAATCAATTTTAATAGTTTTGTTCGGGTACGTTCAGTAAACATGCGTGTTGGTTTTTCTATCTTTTGAACCGGTGCTCGGAATTGAAATCTGAGGTCACCGATGAACTCGCAGCACCGGTAATTTCTTAAGGAAACATTTACCATGGTTGAGTATTGAGCGGGTTAAGGATTAATAATTAGGGATTTAGAATTAAATAAATAAAATTGTTAGAAAAATTTTATTTATATCTATGGAAGTTATACCCTACAAAGGGGAGTTAAGGGTGAGATCCATAACCACCAACTACCCATGTGAGGATAAATGAGAGTTGGGGCCCACACGATCCCCAACCTTTCAACTCCTCTTAAACTCCTTGAACCCCCGTTAATCTCCCCTTAATTTTTTTCTTTTCCAACTCTCCCATTAATTATGTGAACTCCTCACCTCCTTCTCTCTGTCCCATAAGTTTTTGCCAACTTGATTTCAATTGATGAATTGGATCCTCTTAGTTTTGAATTGATTGGCATTATTTAATTAAGAGGAAGCCTTTCATTTTATTGTTGGGTAATGAATCTGTGGAGAAGCTTTGGAGGATTATAAGGAAAAGATTTCTTTCCACGAATAATGCAATCTTCCCCTCGGCAGAGGGCATCTCCTTCAACCGAGGCAAGAACATGAGGTGACGCCAGGGGGAGCACCGTTCTTCTTCTTCTTTGTCCACGTCATGGGAGAAATACTCTGCCCCTGAAGAATGTGGGGGATTTATCCAAAAAGTCTTCCACTTCGGACGCACCCCGACGTCAACGGATTCGATATCGTTCTTCTACGATACTCGACCACCGTGATGTTTTCTTCTTTCCGTGGTTCGACAACATGCGATGTCTTTTCGAGGTAGGGGAATATTGTTTGTTTCTCATTTAAGTGGTTTTATCTCACGATCATGAGCGTTTATTTATATGATGTTTGTATAATTTATTCTTGAATAAATTATTCCCTTCTCGTAGTTGAAAGAAAGTGTTTTATTATTGCCAATTGATAACACCTAACGCGGAGGGCGTGGGCCGAACAAACACGGTCGACGACCCTCTGAGGGTTGTTCGTTTTTTTGAGGATTCGGGGAGGCCGATGCGAGGGAGAGGCCGGGATAATGACATGAGAAAGACATCGCAGGTAGGCGGCCAGTACGGCGGTCCAGTGATAAAATTGAGCGGACAGGAGGCACAACTTTCCAGAGCCGGCGGGTGCGCCAGACCCTTGGCGGGTAGGGTTTCATCGGCGGATGAATTTTTGGGTTGATGGGGCATGACTTTGGGGAAGGATTTTTTTTTGCGCGTGAGGAATCGTGGATTAATGAAGGAAGATTAGAGAGAGAATAGAAAATAAGAGAATTAAATTAAAAGGAAAATAAAAAGAGAAATCAATCATGTGATGGGGCGTGCAAGGCAGGGAGTAAGGCAAGGGAGGCGCTAGTGGTGCGTGGATTTGGGGTGTGAGGATTTGAGGAATTAATTTTTTAAAATTAAAAATAATAATAATATAATAATTTTATTATTATTTTCATTGGTAAAATGGTATTTTGACGGTATATTCTTCGTGAGATCTCGGTTTCACAAACCGTCAGTGGTAGTATGACCCTGACTTCGAGACGGAATTTATGAGTCAAATATTGGATATCTTTTTCGGGTTTTTGGATCGGGTACCTGAAACGCTCGTATATTAATGGATTTAATAATATTAATAAATCTTCGACTCACCATAACTCCTATGTTCAAAGTCCGATTGACTTGCCATCAGTGGTGATGTAATCATTTCTCTAAGACAGTTGATTCAAGTCAAATGTTCGATACTAAATTCTGGTTCGTGTCTCGGGCCCATGAGACACCGAATAAAAATATTATTATTATTAATACAGAATGTTGTATCTAACATATCTCTCTCATACGGTGTCGGAATGATGAACCGTTTGAGACGTTGTAACCCTGGAATTAAGAAGGATGTTTCAAGAACAATTTTGGATATTTACGTTGAGATCAAGGCGCAGGCCCCACGAGGCCCGCTTCGCCCATGTTGCGGTAAAATGAAACTTTTTCAACGGCTATCCATTTTAGACAAATGGGTAGTCCATCTCGTGTTTTTTTCCATATGGATCGCATTGGTGTGACCGGTTTGGTTAACCAGTGTCATTTGTAGTACGACTGGGTTGGATCGAACGTAATTCCAACCGGCCCCTCGGAGCAGAAACGCTTATAACTTGGGGACCGGACGCCCGATTGATGTTTCATAGACTACATTAGATTCCTCTTGATTAGACGGTTCTTTTGGCACACTCCACTTGAGGTTTGGATGTAGCTGGAGTACGGTCGGGTTGGTTTAGCTTATAAACCAACCAGGCCCCTGGAATGGAAAAACCAATAACTCTCAGACCAGACCTCTATTTGATGAATTGTCAGCAGCGTTGGTAATATCGTTGAGAAACGGTTCCTTTGAGTATACCACATGGGTGTTCGGGGTAGAGTTGAAATACGGTCGGGTTGGTTCATACGCAAAACCAACAGGACCCCCGAGACGAAAAGGCTAATAACTCACAGAACGGGCATCCGATTGACATGGTGTCTGTTGCGTGGAGACCCCTATGATGCGGCGGTCCCTTTTTATACTTATTTGTGGGAATTTTTTATACTTGGAGTATCAACTAGTAGCTCGTGGAGTGGATCCTCTTGGAGACGAGCGTACGGAGTGCAGAGACCTAGTAACTATGGACCTGACGACTGTTTGACCGATTCGACTTGGAGTGAGTTGAATAGACCAGTGGATAGAGCGCCAGGTATTTGGTGGCAAACCCACGGCGGATGGAGCGCCTGGTAGTTGGCATCATACCCGTGGTACTCGACAGGAGGAGTACCTATGTAGGCTATTAGGGGAACCTCTACTGTGATTGGGCGGAAGACCCCTGGCGGGGAGCACTACTGTGTTTGGGTGTCGTCCCGCGGTACTCGACAGGAGGAGTACCTCATCAGTCTATGGTTAGAGAGTAGCACCTCGGAGTCGTGACAGGACCACTATACTCGACAAGGGAGGAGTTCTCCAGCAGTCGTGGTTTTGACATCATGAATAAAATCCCGGTTTGAGCTGAGTCAATGCCATTTGTGTTTACCTCATGATTTAGATGGGTCACTTGATAACTTAGGTATATGTATGGGCATATACCTAAGTAGTGGTTATCCATTGATTTTATAACATATCTGTTTCCTCATGATTGAGATGGGTTACTTGATAACTTAGGTCTAAGTATAAGCTTATACCTAAGTAATGGTTATCTGTTGAGATATTTCTTTGTGGTTATCCTGGTTGGCTTTAGTGAGACCATGAGGGTCTCGGGGTCCCTATTGAGTATCGTTATACTCACCCTTGAACTGGATATTCCCGCACCTTGTTGTGTTGGATGTAGACGATGGACATCGCTGACAGAGACCAAGTGTACGAGGACTGGACGGTACCCGGAGGTGGGCCTCATGAAGAGTCGGTACCTGGAGGTGGACCTCACGACGAGTCAGTACCCGGAGGTGGACCTCACGACGATTCGGTACCTGGAGGTGGACCTCACGATGAGTCTGTACCCAGAGGTGGACTTCACGATGAGAAGTTACTCAGAGGAGGTTGGCGGGCGAGAGCGTTGAGGAGCCTATCTGTACCTACCCTTCAGGTAGGATCCGAGGTGGACGACCCAGGAGCTGCTTCTATATTCCAGCTATTAGTCTTTTCTGTTGTACTTTCATTTAGTTGTAGTTGTACTTTTCAATTGGGTTTGTATTCTGGCCCATTTACTTTTCATCACTTTCTTTTGTACATAGTGTATTACTCCCGCTTGTACTCTGGTTGTATGTGTTTATGTTTTATGAAGGAAATTACTTCCCCGTTATTGGGATTTACGCCTTAGGTGCTAGTCGCCAGACTCTGGCCTATGGAAGGTGGGATTGGGGTAGTCACGGCATGGGCCCGGAGGACTGGTCATGAAATACTGGTATCAGAGGAGTTGGTTCTACCACATAACTTAGAACTCTGATATTTTCATTCTCTGAAGCAATAGTGTTAAGGGTACCGAGTGTGGTTTTCAGTTCAGGGAGTCTAGTGTTGGTGCAGTGGCCGATATATCCATACACCAGGACCCTGACTACTGATTTCTGACTCAGTGCATGAAAACACTGATTGTGTGTGTGTTTTCAAAATTTTTCTTTAAGTCATCTCGAACCAGGTCAACTCACCAGGTATAGTCTTTTGACTGTGTGGCATTTGTTCAGGATGCCTCTACGCAGACAGTCAGTTGGAGTTTCGAGAGAGTTCCTGATGATGGCCCACCGAGCGATGAGGCTCCGGTTTAGGGACCTCTTACTATGTTGGCACCATCGGGTGGTGTACCAGCAGCACCACCACCCATTTGGTATCAGATACCACCAGCTGTACTAGAGTATGGTGCACGCTGACAGAGCGCGTTGCACGAGTTCCAACCACATAGGCCTCTGAGGTTACTAGGCGAGACAGATTCCCAGGCAGCAGTGGACAGACTGGAGGCGATTTCTAGAGTTCTACACCTATTTAAGACACTAGTAGAGCATATGGAGATCTTAGATACTAGTGTTTCCTAGTGAGTGACCATGAGGTTGGTCCACATAGTGATGAGGCTTCGGTACGTGGACCGATGCCTGAGATAGTACCTTCGGGTAGTGTGTCAGCTATATCACTACCTATTGGACGACAGTTACAACCGACGGTACCAGTAGATGACATATATAGGCTTAGCGCCTTACATGTGTTTCAACATCAGATACCCCTTAGGTTCTGAGGCAAGCCCGACTTGCAGACGGCTGAGGAATGGAATGAGGAGGTGGCTGAGAGTTTTCTAGAGCTATACAGCTTCGGCACGACGACATGTCGGTAGCTGAGTAGTCATTGAGGCGTACCGACCATTCCTGGTACTCGATTATTACGAAGTGATTAGTGATTTAGAGCGAGGTGTGTTTAAGGATATCTGAGCCATCACTTTTTCCTCTAAATCATTCTTACTTATGTTAGGGTGCTAGAGATAACCTTTGTGGTTGAATGATCTTTGGCTGAGTGGATACAGCCAGTAAATGATAGTAGTGAGAAGCATGAAACTAGCACCAGTCATAGAAACTTGAGCATATAGAATGTTTCGAGAAGAGGAAGTGTTAAGGACAGATGAATCTATAGGGCAGCAGACGTGGAAGCAGAGCTAAGAGAGCAGAATGAGGTGGTGAATATTTCGACATGTTACAACAACCTGCCTTTTTAGTCCCCTCCATGCTTAGGGAGCTATAGGAAAGGGGAAGAGAGTAGCTGCATGCAGTCAAGGAGTGCGGCCAAAAGGCTCTTGGAATGATTCAAGGTACGGTCTGTGTCTACTATTTTCTTCCGTATCAATAGACATAGGTACCAATCATTCCTTCCTTCCATGAAACTTGTCCCAAACCTAGAGTTTCTGGTAAAACCATTGACTTGATCCTCACGTCTGGAGATACCTTTGGGAGGAGACTCGATAATCACACTTACTCCGATGGTGTGATCTGACCCTTGAGGTGAGTGTTTCGGTTGGAACCTCTTGGTGGTTGCATCGAGGCCTTACGACGTTAGTTTGGGTAAGGACTGGACATCCACAGTTCATACTCAGACTGACTGTATTAGGTGAAAAAAGGTTTTGGTTTATCTACAACGTTGGAGTAGGGTTTTCCCTTGGTCGGTGAAAAGGGAAACCCAGGCAGCACATGATAAACTCATGCATAGGAGGTTGCGGATGATCACTCTGGAGTCAGTCAACCTTACTCTCATGGTAGAAGGAGTTTTCAGTTTTTAGTTCCAAACATGAAAGGGAGGCCTCTAGAGTTTGAGGATGGCAACCAAGTCCTTATACGGGTCTGACCTTGACAAGGTCTACATAGATGTAGCCGAGGGGGAAAGTTATCTCCAAGGTTCAACGGACCTTTCTAGTTCCTTAGTAGGGTAGGTGAGGTGGCTTATCGCCCGGCCCTTCCACCTCAGTTACAACGGGTGCACGATGCCATCCACGTATCTCAGCTGAGGAGATGCGTTCACGACCTATCTGTCATCATCGACCACGGGGAGCTGGACATCGATGACGGGGCGACATTCTTGTAGGTTCCGATGGAGATCAACAATCGACAGGAGCGGGTCCTATGTGGATGTTCGATTCCTCTGGTGCGCATTTGTTGGCAGTACAGGAACCTCCAGAAGAGCACATGGAAGCGGGAGGCTTAGATGCGTGTGTAGTACCCCTTTTGTTTTCCTAGTGTGTGTTGTAGATTTACGGGGATGTAAAACCCTGGGGTGGGAGTAATGTAAAGACCCAGAAATTTCAAGGAAATATTTTTCTCAAATACCTTGGAATTTTACGAGTCTGCGGTTTCTGACAGCACCTAATTTCGAGGCTCGGTGTGCCCGGAATCAATTTCCAATGTTTCGTTTGGGTACGTTCAGTAAACGTGCGTGCATGTTTTTCTATCTTTTAAACCGGTGCTCAGAATTGAAATCAAAGGGCACCAATGAACTCACAATTCCAGTAATTGCATAAGGGGACATTTACTATAGTTGCGTTTTGAGCGGGTTGAGGATTAATAATTGGGGATTTAGAATTAAATAAATAAAATTTTCAGTACAATTATATTTATATCTATGGTAGTTATACCCTAAAAAGGGGAGTTAAGGGTGAGATCCATAACCACCAACAACCCATGTGAGGATAAATGAGAGGTAGGGCCCACACGAGCCCCAACCTTTCAACTCCTATTAAACTCCTTGAACCCCCATTAATCTCCCCTTCATTTATTTCTTTGCCAACTCTCCCATTAATTATGTGAGCTCCTCACCTCCTTCTCTCTCTCCCATAAGTTTCTGCCAACTTGATTTCAATTAATGAATTGGATCCTCTTAGTTTTGAATTTCTTGTCATTATTAAATTAAGTGGAACCCTTTCATTTTATTGTTGGTAAATAAATCAATGGAGAATATTTGGAGGATTAGAAGGAAAATCTTTCTTTCCATGAAGAATGCAATATTCCCCTCAGCAGAGGGCATCGCCTTCAATCGAGGAAAGAATGTGAGATGATGCCAAGAGGAGCATCATTCTTCATCTTCTTCATCTGCGTCAAGGGAGAAAGACTCCGCCCACGAAGAATGTGGGGGATTTCTCCAACGACACTTCCACTTTGGACAAACCCCGACGTCAACGGATTCGACAACGTTCTTCTACGACGCCCGACCACCGCGACGCTTGCCTCTTTCCGTGGTTCGACGACGTGCGACGTCTTTTCGAGGTAGGGGAATATTGTTTGTTTATCATTTAAGTATTTTCATCTCACGAGCATGAGCGTTTATTTATATGATGTTTTTATAATTTATTATTGAATAAATTATACCCTTCTCATAGTTTAAAGCAAGTGTTTGATTATTTCCAATTGATAATGCCTAACACGGAGGGTGTGGGCCGAACAAACACGGCCCAATGACCCTCTGCTGGTTGTTCGTTTGTGGGCGGAGTCGGGGCGGCTGATGCAAGGGTGAGGCCGAGATAATGACACGAGCAGGACGTCGTAGGTAGGCGGCCGGTACGGCGGTCCAGCGATAAGATCAAGCGGACAGGAGGCACAGTTGTCCGGAGGCGGCAGGTGCGCAAGACCCTTGGTGGGTAGGGTTTCATTGGCGGCTGAATTTTTTGGTTGATGGGGCGTGATTTTGGGGAAGGATTTTTATTTTTGAGCATGAGGAATCATGGATGTCACACCCCAAACCGTGATTTTATTTTATTTTATGATTTCTTTGGTTTTAAATTATTTTGCTCTTGTTCGCATTCAGTCTCGGATCAGATTTTTGTGTCTTCGATTAAAAAAACACACTTTTGGGTTCGACAACGTTGGACATGTGGGCGGAGCGCGAAGCCGCGCGGCTTCTCCCATGCAATTACTTGGCCTTTCGTTAATTTTAATATTATTAAAGATGATATGAATTCATTTATTATTTTTATTTTATTATTAGTGATTACTTTTATTATTATTATTAAAGTTTGACAAAAAAAATTATTGCATAAATTTTATTAGTATTATCGTTATTAATGAGGTTTATAATAATGATTATTGTTATTAATAATAGTACTTAATTTTTATTATTACAATTAGAATTTATTGAGGTATTTATGGAAGTATAATTATAGATTAATGATTTATTTATTTATCTACTCATTATTATTATTATTTTCTTTTATTCTCATTTATGTTTTTTTTCTTTCTTTCTTTTTTTATTTTATTCTTTTTCCCCCTAACCCTAGAAGCCCACCCTTTTTATTCTTTTTTTTTTCTCTCCCCCGCAGGAGTCGCCGCCCCCCTTCTTCTTCTCCCCCGTTGCATCCCTCCTCATCTCCTCCTGCAACCCGTCGCCCCTACACCTTGGATCGAGCCGACGCCTCAGCTGCATCCTCATGGTTTCCCTCAAGAACCACCCCCCCCCCCCCCTCCTGCACTCCAGACACGCTACACAACAACCCCCTGCTACCTCCTCCCTTCCAGCAGCCCTGCACCCTGTCCGCCTCACCTGCCCTGTCCGCAGCAGCACCCACAGCACCCGGCGCCCTCTCCTGCCTCTACCTTCCTCCAGCGCGCACGACTACAACACCCAACCCTTTCTCTCCCTCCTCTTGATCTACTGCAGCTCCCCCACACCGCGCACCTCTCCCATTTTTTCCCCTTCTCCGCACTTCACCCTTCCCCACATGGCGAACCGTCGTCGACTCCTCCACCAGCACTCCAGTGGCCTTTCCCCTTCTGCCAAATAGCCGGTGGACCCTTCCTCTTCTACCCTACACCGTAGCCCCTCGCCCCTGCTCCTTGCAGTGAGCCAACACCAATGTTGTGGTCCCCCTCGCCCTCTCCTTCTCTTGCACACTGCAGCGGCGCCTCCCATGTTTTCTCCTGTGTGACCCGGCCTCCGCCTCCCATTCCAGCCCAGTCGCACACACACTCGGACCTCCCTACCGGCGCACCTGCCTCCACGGAAACCACCCGGCCTGCCCTGCTTGTTCTGCTGCACCGCCTCACCCCTTCAAAGGTTTCCTTGATTTTTTTTCTTATTTTTATTATTATCATTATTTATATTATTAATGTTATTATTATTAATTTTATTATTGTTATTACTATTATTATTACTATTATTATTATTATTATTATTATTATTATTATTATTATTACTACTATTATTATTATTATTATTTGTTAGTATTATTATTATTATTATTATTATTCATATTTTTTTTATTATTGTTATTGTTATTATTATTATTATTATTATTATTATTGTTATTATTATTTTTATTATTATTATTATTAATCTTATTAAGGTTGTTATTGTTATTATTATTATTATTATTATTATTATTATTCCTGCTTCGGCCTTCGGTTTGTAGAGGGTTATCACCTTATATTTGTTTTGGTAGGATCTTTGTTTTAGAGCCCGCTCGGAGCGATTCTGAGTTTGCTTCGTCATCGCGCTTCAGTTTCGAGGTGAGCGTTTCTCCCCGACGCTTGGTTTCACATGCTCTGGTGAGTTTTTGGATGTCTCTGAGTCCTTGATATTGATTATGCAGAGTGGTATACTTTATCACGTGGTTTCGGACACACGTTGTGACATCACGCATTATTTCCAAAGTTGTTTTGTCGTTGCGCTTTGATCTTGAGGTAGGTTCCCTTTGCACTGCTTTTAAAATTTAAGTTATATTATTTCATGTTGTTTGCGCACCCTAATTGCTCAAAAAAAATATTTTATTAATTTTTAATAAATATGAGATAATATACGATAATTAATTTTTAATATAAGCTAGTTAATTTTTAAATGGTTACTTAGTGTAAAAAGAGTCGTTTATTTTATACACGACACATGAACCATCCTTTTGACAAGCGGACACCCAATAATGAAAGAATGCCCATTTTGATTTTAAACATAATTTACGGAATATAAAATAGAGTTCTGGTTTAATGAGAAATGATTTCTTTTGAAGCGTGAACAAGTACTTTGGTTCTTTAAGAAGTTTTCTGGTTGGCTTTTAAAGGTTATTTGGAAAAATAAAAATGTTTTGTTTTGGGTTTGGTTTATAAAAATATTGTCAGCCTGTGACGTAGTTTTTTGGGGGTTCTTTAAATGGTTTTAAAATGGGTTTTGTCTCATAAAGAAGTTGTACCTTTCGTTGAGTGGTGTTTCTGAAATGTATTAAATACTCGTTTGGAACTTTATGGAAAGAGATGAAAATGTTTTGATAAAAACCCTCTTAGGACAACTCTCATGCCTTGGTTCCAATTGATTGTTTGGGAGGCTGCGCTTAGTGTCTCCCAGGTATGTGAGTAGTTTAAAGGCATGAGGTTGTTCCACGGAGTGGCTCGGGGTGATGCTTGTTGTGCTTTATATATATATGTATATGATTGGATGCTCAGTTGGCATCAGTTGGCTCACACCTTTTTCAAACACTTGAGACATGAGAATCTGGCATATTGAGAGAATATTCTAAGAATGACTGTTGCACTGGTAGGTTATGGTACTGACCAGTGGCCCATAGTAGGTGGATATATTGGGTTTATTACTATGGGATTTGCCCTTGACCTGCCTGAGAGAGTATGGTTGAGCGTATTGTGTTTTTTTATTTCATCGTGACATGTCGATAAGGATGATTTCTCATGTATTGGTGTCTTCTCGTTTATTCTCGATCTCCTAGGTTCACCCATGTCTATTTAGCTTTTTATTGCTCACATGTATACCTACATTTCCCTTGCTGTATGTTTTACTTTTTGCATTCTGGTGTATTGTTTTCCTTGGAAAGTGATAAATTGTTTTTGATTAGGTTTCAAAAAAATTGTTTTCAAATGAAAGTGTTTAATCCCCTTTGTACAGTTTTGAAAATTTAAACATCACTTTCCCCATTCCTGAAATTTCATTGACACTAATGAAATGAACCTGAATTTCGAAATGGCTAAGGGAAATGGTTCGTACATTGTTTTTAAGTAGAGTATTTAGAAAAAAATACTTTTATAAATTGTAGTTCAAACTTGAAATGATGTTTCTTTTATTTTAAAGGTAGTGCATTGGGAATAGATATTGGGCTAGCCTACTGAATTTTAAAACTCACGCTTATAGTTATTTTCTGTTTTTAGTGTCTGTGCAAGATATAGCTTGAGTGCGCTCGCCTAGGGCGACGCTTGATCGTTGAGTCAGAGAGCGACCCGCGAGGTCGCACGGAGTTTGTTCGGACATCGTGTTTGGTTAGTTTGATTCATGTTTGTTCCTGTTTAGTCACTTTATTTGGTTTATCTTTTATGCACTGCTCTGTATTATTTTCACTGTATTATTTATTTATATTGGGCGAAATCGTTCCCACAGACTCTATTGATGCCCTGGCGCTTGTCGCCAGCCCGGGAGGATCGGGAACGCCTCTCGGTCCATGTCGCGGACCAGCTCGGGTGACCGGTTCAGGGTTGACCTGGGTTGGATCGTGAAAAAATGGTATCAGAGGAGGTTTGCTCTTAGCAGACCTCACTTTTCAGAGCGCCCTTTGTTATTTGGGATGTCAAGGTAGATTGAGTAGGATTGTCGGACTTGAGGGGTAGGTGCGAGAAGAGCGTCGTGAACTCTTGCCCATACCGATCCTCAGGTTTCCAGGGGAAGTCCAGTTTAATTTGTTTGTTTGGGTTTTTATGGAAATTTTTTGCGATTGGGATATGACAAAGGGAGTTTGGGCCATTAGTCCTCCTAACCCGCATGGCCGGGCAAGCCATGCAAAGCTAGGGGCATGGTCCAAGAAGGCTCTCTGTGTCAGTGATGTGTTTGGCATATGGCCGCCAACCATATGGTCAATCCACCCACTGACACTAGTCCCCTGTTTGAGTTGTATTGGGTTCCCCTTGATTTTTGAAAGTGGTTTGAATTAGAAAATTTGGTTTTGAAAAAAAAATTTGTTTGAAATGACATGTTTAAGTGGTAGATTGTTTTAAAAGAAGTGGTATAAATGAATTGTTTTTGGAAAATGAAGTTTCTTGGTTTTGACCTTGGTGTTATGATGAGTGCTCACATGCATTGTGGTATATTGGAAATGTGAATGGATTTCTAGTATGGTGGATGGATTCCCTGGGTGGCACGGATACATGCATGTGAGTGAGGCTCTAAAGAATACCAATGGCAGGGGTTTAACCCATTATGCTTGTTCTAAATTAAAGATGTTTTCAAAGAGAAAAGTTTTGATGTTATGATAAATTTCTTTCTTGTGTTTTGAACTTATCACTGATGCAGTTTTTGATTTTGAGGTTTTTATTCACTCATTGAGTTGGCCTTGATTGGGTTTTTGACTTTTCCTGGTCCAGTGGTTATCCCTTTGAAGCATCGATGGGTGATCGTAGTGCGGTTGACCAACCTAAGGATTTTATGCTTGAGTTTCGGAAGGTTGATCCACCTCTCTTATATGGTCAAGCAGACCCTTCCATGGCAGAGGAGTGGATGCGAAAGGTTGAAAGGTACTTTAGCCTCATTGAGTTGCCCGATTTGTTGAAGGTCAAGTTTGTGACCTTCATGCTTAAAGGTTCACCATGGATGTGGTGGAAGTCAGTGTCTCGGAACAAGCCCCGTCAAGAGATTACTTGGGAGTTCTTCAAGGCTTTGTTTGTTCGCCAGTATTTCTCTGAGGAAGAATGGGTGAGAAAGGGGATGGATATGTGTTGTCTGCAGCAGGGCGACAGATCTGTTTTGGAATATTTCCAGCGCTTTGTAGATCTAGTACCTTATGATTTAGAGTATGCCACAAATGACCCCATGAAGGCTCGACGCTTCGAGGCGGGTCTCTGCCCTGATCTGCAGTCAAAGGTGTCAGGGTCCAACTTAACTTCTTTTGTCGATGTGGCAAGACAAGATTTTCGTGTCGAAGTTGTGATGGCAGGAGTGCTCGAAGTAGTTCTCCCTCCTTCGATCCCTATGAGCAGTGGTGAAGATTCTAGAAAGGAAATGAGTAAGCAAATGGAAGTAGATGGATCAGGTCGTGGAATCAAGAGGCCTCGGGATCTTTCATCAACCTCTTCGGAGCGAGAGATTATTGTGTGTTTTCAGTGTGGCAAGCAGGGTCATAAGAAGTCATCATTCCCAAGCACTCCGAAGCCCTGCCAGGCATGTGGACGCCTGGGTCACTTGCGATGATTTTGTCGAGGCGTTGCAAGAAAGCGTCACAGAGGATGTTCTCGAAAGTAATGTGTTGTTGGGTCTTTGTTCAAAGTTTCTGGTGTAAGTTTCCTTTCAGTTTAAGGGATCTTTTATTTTTGTAGTTGTACTGATGTTGTTTTGGGTTTGAAATGCATGGGAAATTCATGGGTCTTTTGACGAACCTCGACTTCCAATTCTGGTATGTTTTTTTTAAATTTATAATCTTGTCCTTTCTTTTTGTTAAATCAAAAGATGTATATATCTCATTGGGATTATCAGAACCTGACTGCGAGGCAGAAGATGCGTCATCCATCAGAGCTCCAGCCAAAAGGTCTCGGAGTGAAGCCAGCACGTAGTTAGGAACCCCTGGGGATTTTTAAGGAATCTGGTTAAATTCGTGCCTCTATCGTCGTGGTGAAATAGTTTTGGTGTTGTTGCTCCGGTTTCTCTGTCGTTGTAGTTTTTCTCTTGTCACAAAGCACGCGATGAACTTAACCCTCACACAATGTCGATAATTGTGTCTTTTTGTTTGGATGCGAGGTGTCAATCGGTGGTCAAGCGTGGACAACCCATGTGAATCAGTTGCGAATTTGGGTTGTGTTTATCACAAAGTGATGGGTCGTGAATAGTCATACTTCATAGTTTCAGTGATCCAGTCCTTGGGCCCTCCCTCCCCGCCCAAGGGGTTAGGGATTTTAGTTTGCGCAAAGTATCCATTTAAGCTCCTACCCCTTCCAGATGGGGTAAGTGTTTAAAAGGTCCTAGCTGTACTCTTTCTATCTTGATTAAGGCCCGGTTCTGGCCTAAGTTGGATCTCTGGTTGGTCGCTAAGAGGTCAGTCCTTTTATGGTGGGGAGACCCACCATGAGTCTCGTTGGGTTTTCTCTTAAATATTTATCGAATTCTAGTGGAGTTCTTATAGTGGGGAGCCCGTTCGGGCCTCCCTCTGTTGGTGATTTATTTTGGGCAATGAGGTTTAGTTCTGTTGGTAGTTGGTGTGATGTCCTTGAGATAAGAGGTTGGATCGTGCTGTGAGGAATCCTTAGGTGTTGATTGACCGGTTGGATAGTGTTGTGGCTTTCTGGGGGCAAAAAGCGTTATGGTGGGGAGAATTGTCACACCCCAAACTGTGCTTTTATTTTATTTTATGATTTATTTGGTTTTAAATTATTTTGATCTGGTTCGCGTTCAGCCTCGGATCAGATTTTTGTGTCTTCGATTAAAAAAACGAACTTTTGGGTTCGACAACGTTGGACACGTGGGCGGAGCACGACGTCGCGCGGCTTCGCCCATGCAATTACTTGGCCTTTCTTTAATTTTAATATTATTAAAGATGATATGAATTCATTTATTATTTTTATTTTATTATTAGTGATTACTTTTATTATTATTATTAAAGTTTGACAAAAAAAATTATTACATAAATTTTATTAGTATTATCGTTATTAATGAGGTTTATAATAATGATTATTGTTATTAATAATAGTACTAAATTTTTATTACTACCATTAGAATTTATTGAGGTATTTTTGGAAGTATAATTATAGATTAATGATTTATTTATTTATCTATTCATTATTATTATTATTTTCTTTTATTCTCATTTATGTTTTTTTTTTCTTTCTTTTTTTTATTTTATTCTTTTTCCCCCTAAACCTAGCATCCCACCCTTTTTATTCTTTTTTTCTCTCCCCCGCAAGAGCCGCCACCCCCCTTCTTCTTCTACCCCGTTGCATCCCTCCTCATCTCCTCCAACTACCCGTTGCCCCTACACCTTGGATCGAGCCGACGCCTTAGCCGCCTCCTCCTGGTTTCCCCGCACGAACCACGCCCCCCCTCCTGCACTCCAGACATGCTACACAACAACCCCCTGCTACCTCCTCCCTTCCAGCAGCCCCGCACCCTGTCCGCCTCACCTGCCCTATCCGCAGCAGCACCCGCAGCACCCGGCGCCCTCTCCTGCCTCCGCCTTCCTCCAGTGCGCATGAATGCAGCACCCAACCCTTGCTCTCCCTCCTCTTGATCTACTGCAGCTCCCCCACGCCGCGCACCTCTCCCATTTTTTCCCCTTCTCTGCACTTCACCCTTCCCCACTTGGCGAACCGTCGTCGAATCCTCCACCAGCACTCCAGCGGCCTTTCCCCTTCTGCCTAGCAGCCGGCGGACCCTTCCTCTTCTTCCCTGCACCGTAGCCCCTCGCCCCTGCTCCTTGCAGCGAGCCAACACCAACGTCGTGGTCCCCCTCGCCCTCTCCTTCTCTTGCACACAGCAGCGACGCCTCCCCTGTTTTCTCCTGTGCGACCCGACCTTCGCCTCCCATTCCAGCCCAGCCGCACACACCCTCGGACCTCCCTACCGGCGCACCTTCCTCCACGGAAACCACCCCGCCTACCCTTCTTGTTCTGCCGCACCGCCTCACCCCTTCAAAGGTTTCCTTGATTTTTTTTCTTATTTTAATTATTATCATTATTTATATCATTAATGTTATTATTATTAATTTTATTATTGTTATTACTATTATTATTACTATTATTATTATTATTATTATTATTATTATTCTTATGATTATTACTATTATTATTATTATTATTATTTGTTATTATTATTATTATTATTATTATTATTCTTATTATTATTATTCTTATTTTTATTATTATTGTTATTGTTATTGTTATTATTATTATTATTATTATTATTATTATTATTATTGTTATTGTTATTATTATTATTATTATTAATCTTATTATTGTGGTTATTGTTATTATTATTATTATTATTATTATTATTATTATTATTATTCCTGCTTCGGCCTTCGGTTTGTAGAGGGTTATCAACTTATGTTTGTTTTGGTAGGATCTTTGTTTTAGAGCCCGCGCGGAGCGATTCTGAGTTTGCATCATCATCGCGCTTTAGTTTCGAGGTGAGCGTTTCTCCCCGACGCTTGGTTTCACATGCTCTGGTGAGTTTTTGGATGTGTCTGAGTCTTCGATATTGATTATGCAGAGTGGTAGACTTTATCACGTGGTTTCGGACACACGTTGTGCCATCACTCATTGGTTCCAAAGTTGTTTTGTCTTCGTGCTTTGATCTTGAGGTAGGTTCTCTTTGCACTGCTTTTAAAATTTAAGTTATATTATTTCATGTTGTTTGCGCATCCTAATTGCTCAAAATAAATATTTTATTAATTTTTAATAAATATGAGATAATATACGATAATTAATTTTTAATATAAGATAGTTAATTTTTAAATGGTTACTTAGTGTAAAAAGAGTTGTTTATTTTATACACGACACATGAAACATCCTTTTGACGAGTGGACACCCAATAATGAAAGAATGCCCGTTTGGATTTTAAACATAATTTACGGAATATAAAATAGTGTTCTGGTTTAATGACAAATGATTTCTTTTTAAGCGTGAACAAGTACTTTAGTTCTTTTAAGAAGTTGTTTGGTTGGCCTTTAAAGGTTATTTGGAAAAATAAAAATGTTTTTTTTTGGGTTTGGTTTGGTTTATAAAAATATTGTCAGCCTGTGACGTAGTGTTTTTTGGGTTCTTTAAATGGTTTTAAACTGGGTTTTGTCTCATAAAGAAGTTATACCTTTCGTTGAGTGGTGTTTGTGAAATGTATTAAATGCCCGTTTGGAACTTTATGGAAAGAGATGAAAATGTTTTGATAAAAACCCTCTTAGGACAACTCTCATGCCTTGGTTCCAATTGATTGTTTGGGAGGCCACGCTTAGTGGCTCCCAGGTACGTGAGTAGTTTAAAGGCATGAGGTTGTTCCATGGAGTGGATCGGAGTGATGCTTGTTGTGATTTATATATATATGTATATGATCGGATGCTCGGTTGGCATCAGTTGGCCCACCCCTTTTTCAAACACTTGAGACATTAGAATCTGGCATATTGAGAGAATATTCTAAGAATGATTGCTGCACTGGTAGGTTATGGTACTGACCAGTGGCCCATAGTAGGTGGATATATTGGGTTTATTACTATGGGATTTTCCCTCGACCTTCCTGAGAGAGGATGGTTGAGCGTATTGTGTGTTTTGATTTCATCGTGACATGTCGATAGGGATGATTTCTCATGTATTGGTGTCTTCTGGTTTATTCTCGATCTTCTAGGTTCACCCATGTCTATTCAGCTTTTTATTGCTCACATGTATACCTACATTACCCTTGCTATATGTTTTACTTTGTGCATTCTGGTGTATTTTTTTCCTTAGAAATTGATAAATTGTTTTTGATTAGCTTTCAAAAAAATTGTTTTCAAATGAAAGTGTTTAATCCCCTTTGTACAAATTTGACAATTTAAACATCACTTTGCCCTTTCCTGAAATGTCATTGACACTAATGAAATGAACCCGAATTTCGAAATGGCTAAGGGAAATGGTTCGTACTTTGTTTTTAAGTACAGTATTTAGAAAAAAATAATTTTATAAATTGTAGTTCAAACTTGAAATGATGTTTCTTTTATTTTAAAGTTAGTGCATTGGGAATAGATATCGGGCTAGCCTACTGAGTTTTAATACTCACGCCTATAGTTCTTTTCTGTTTTTAGTGCTTGTGTAGGCTATAGCTTGAGTGCGCTCGCCTAGGGCAACGCTTGATCGTTGAGTCAGAGAGCGACCCACGAGGTCGCACGGAGTTTGTTCGAACATCGTGTTTGGTTAGTTTGATTCCTGTTTGTTCCTGTTTAGTCACTTTATTTGGTTTATCTTTTCTGCGCTGCTCTGTATTATTTTCGCTGTCTTATTTATTTATATTGGGAGAAATCGTTCCCATAGCCTCTATTGATGCCCTGGCACTTGTCGCCAGCCCGGGAGGATCGGGAACGCCTCTCGGGCCATGTCGCGGACCAGCTCGAGTGACCGGTTCAGGGTTGACCCGGGTTGGTTCGTGACAATGGATGAATGAAAGAAGATTGGAGAGAGAATAGAAAATAAGAGAATTAAATTAAAAGGAAATTAAAAAAAGAAATCAATCATGTGATGGGGCGTGCAAGGCATGGAGTAAGGAAAGGGAGGCGCTAGTGGTGCGTGGATTTGGGGTGTGAGGTTTTATGGAATTAATTTTTTCTTAAATTAAAAATAATAATAAAATAATAATGTTATTATTATTTTCATTGGGAAAACCGTATTTTGACGGTATCTTCTTCATGCGATCTTAGTTTCATGAACCGTTAGTGGTAGTGCGACCCTGACTTCGAGACGGAATTTATGAGTCCAATATTGGATATCTTTTTTTGGGTTTTCGGATCGGGTACCCGAAATGCTCGTACATTAATGGATTTAATAATATTCTTAAATATTCGACTCGCCATAACTCTTGCGTGCGACGTCTGATTGACTTGTCATCAGTGGTGATGTAATACTGTCTCTAAAAAGGTCGATTCAAGTCTAATTTTTGATACTAAATTCTGGTTTGTGGCTCGGGTCCACGAAACACCGAATAATAAGATTATTATTATTAATACAGAATCTTGTATCTGATATATCTCTATCATATGGTGTTGGAATGACAAACTGTTTGCGACGTTGCGGCCCTGGAATTAAGACGGATGTTTCAAGGATAATTTTGGATATTTATGTCAAGATCGAGGTGTGGGCCCCACGAGGCCCGGTTCGCGCATGTTGCGGTAAAATGCAACTTTTTCCCCGGATATCCATTTTGGACCAATGGGTAGTCCATATCATGTGTCTTTCTGTATGGATCGCAATGGTGTGGCCGGTTTGGTTAACCAGTGTCATTTGAAATACGACCGGGTTGGATCAAATGTAATTCCAACCGGGCCCTCGGAGCTGAAACACTTATAACTTGAGGACCAGATGTCTGATTGACGTGTCGCCAACTACGTTGGTTTCCACTTGATGAGATATTTCTTTTGGCATACTCTACTTGAGGTTTGGATGCAGTTGTAGTACGGTCAGGTTGGTTTAGCTTATAAACCAACCGGGCCCCTGGAATGGAAAAACAAATAACTCTCAGACCGGATGTCTGGTTGACAAATCGTCAGCGGCATTGGTAATCTCATTGAGAAACGGTTCCTTTCAGTATACCCCCTGGGAGTTCGGGGAACAGCTGAGATACGGTCGGGTTGGTTCGTACGCGAAACCAACCGGGCCCCCAGGACGAAAAGGCTAATAACTCACAGACCGAGTGTCTGATTGACGCGCCGTCTATTGCGTTGAGACCCTTGTAAAGAGGCGGTCCTCTTTTATACTTCTTTGTGGGACTTTGGGATACTTGGAGTATCGACGAGTAGCTCGTGGAGAGGATCCTCCTGGAGACGAGCATACTGAGTGCGGAGACCTAGTAGCTGTAGACCTGCCAACTGTTTGACCTATTCGAGTTGGAGTGAGTCGACTAGCCCAATGAAAAGAGCGCCCGGTATTTGGAAGCAAACCCACGGCGGACAAAGCACCTGGTAGTTCGCATCAGACCCGCGGTACTCGACAGAAGGAGTACCTCTGTAGGCTATTAGGGGAACCGCTACTGTGTTTGGGTGGAAGACCCCTGGTGGGGAGCACTACGGTGTTTGGGTGCAGACCCGCGGTACTCGATAGGAGGAGTACCTCAGCAGTCTAAGGTTAGAGAGTAGCACCTCGGAGTCGTGACAGGACCACTGTACTCGACAGAGGAGGAGTCCTCCAACAGTCGTGGTTTTGACATCATGAATAAAATCTTGGTTTGAGCTGAGTTAATGACATTTGTGTTTACCTCATGATTGAGATGGGTCACTTGGTAACTTAGGTATATGTATGGGCATATACCTAAGTATTGGTTATCTGTTGATTTCATAACCTTTTTGTTTCCTCGTGATTGATATGGGTTACTTGATAACTTAGGTATAAGTATGGGCTTATACCTAAGTAAGGGTTATCTATTGAGATCCTTTTTTATGGTTATCCTTGTTGGATTTAGTGAGACCTTTAGGGTCTCTAGGTCCCTACTTAGTATCGTTATACTCACCCCTGAACGGGATATGCCTTCACCTTGTTGTGTTGGATGCAGACGACAGACAACACTGACAAAGACCGAGTGTACGAGGACTGGACGGTACCCGGAGGTAGACCTCACGACGAGTCGGTACCCGGAGGTGGACCTCATGACGAGTCAGTACCCGAAGGTGGACCTCATGACTAGTCGGTACCCGGAGGTGGACCTCATGACGATTCCGTACCCGGAGGTGGACTTCAAGACGAGAAGGTACTCAGAGGAGGTTGGCGGGTGAGAGAGTTGAGGAGCCTATCTGTACCTACCCTTCAGGTAGGATCCGAGGTGGAAGTCCCATGAGTTGCTTCTATCTTCCAACTATTAGTCTTTTCTGTTGTACTTTCGTTCAGTTGTAGTTGTACTTTTCAGTTGGGTTTGTATTCTGGCCCATTTACTTTCCAGAACTTTCTTTTTTTACTTAGTGTATTACTTTCGCTTGTACTCTGGTTGGATGTGTTTATGTTTTATAAAGGAAATGCCTTCCCAGTTAACGAGATTTACGCCTTAGGTGCTAGTCGCCAGCCCCTGGCCTATGGAAGGCGGGATTGAGGTAGTCACAACACGGGCCCCGAGGATGGGTCGTGACATACTATTCCTTCTGTACCAGGTAAAAATTAGATTATAATTATGGATGAGATAATAATAAATCAATAAATAATGAATAAATAAATTAAAAATAAAGTTTTCATTGTACATAATAAGTAGTAACCCATGTAGTGTCACTATCTAATGTCCTATACACAAACCGAAACTAATAAAAAGGGATCCCAATAAAACGTGGAAAAAAGTATATTGTAAAAAAATTAAATAAAAGTCGTAGTAGTCACCTAGTTTGAGTTACATCCTAGAATTCTCATATTATCCTCCTAAACCATCTTAACTATAAACCATAGGGCCCTTTCCTTTCAATGGATCCCCAAACATGAAATCTTAAAGCATACTGAAATGCCCGAGTTAGGTTTGAGTATGAAACTCAGTAAGACACCACCAATGTCCCTTCACATAACTGCATAAGATATACCATTGTATAAAATTAATGTAAATAGGATATAGATAATTAGTATGTATATCATGCATCAAAATATATATTTTGGGTCCTTATATAACAACACTACATACATTAGCTATATGTTATATGGAACATTAACTAGCTACTAGATATATCCATCTTGATGAGATAGTCCAAAAACATGTCTAACACATCACCCATGAAGGGATATCCAAAATACATGTTGACCAATAATATGGAACATCCCTCTCAATTGATAGTTCGTGTGGATTATGTTCCATGGTCAATTGAAGAATACATATTAAAAACATGCAATACACGATATATTGATATATCAAGCAAGAATCTTAATTTAAAGACTTGGACCCTAGTATCCCTGAGTCGGTGGTAACCTTACTAATTTGGAATAAGATACAAGTAATTAAATCCTGAAATACAGAATAGTTTAGTATTCATGGTAAACTAGATACATTATTGAATTTCACATTACACTTGAAAACATGATATACAACCTAGTAAAGGTAAAAAAATTATCATCCTTGACATCATTCCAATAATTCTTCCTCACATAATAGGGAAAGGAAACAAAATAAGGGTGAGCTTAAATTCCCAATAATAGTAATGCCCAATGGAATATATCATGAATCAATAATTCATAATCAATATGGAAAGGTAAATAACTGAACACACATTCCATTTAATCAGTAATTTGACTACCATCAATCGATAAATTATAATAAATAAGTAATAAACAATATGGAAAGTTAGATATTTGAACACATATTCCATTTAATCAATAACTTGACTATCATGATTAGATAAAGAAAAAATTAATATGTAAAGTCAAATAACCAAACATTCATTCCATTTAATCAATAAAATAAGGATGAAATGCATCCAGAGACAACATCAATGTGAGAATATCCGGAATAATAATAATAACTTTATTCTTAATTAATTAAATACTTAATTATTAGATGTAAT
Organism: Viscum album; assembly: GCA_963277665.1. Lineage (NCBI taxonomy): Eukaryota > Viridiplantae > Streptophyta > Magnoliopsida > Santalales > Viscaceae > Viscum > Viscum album. The sequence continues at coordinate 1,429,783,699 of OY728140.1, forward strand.
TTCTTAGATATCATGATACCTATACCATCAAGACCTTTCACAAGACAGTTTAAAACTAATTGGTAGGTATACACCAAAACCTGTTTAAATAAGTCTATCCAACTTATTTTTCTCATGACACTACTAATGCATCAATGGGATATCTATAAATGAGTCTCACCTAACACTTTATATCTAATATGTTCCTCAAATATCAAATAATTGAATTAATTCATGAAAAATATGCCTTATCAAAAAATTTCTCTGTCGAGTAAGGAATATCGATTAATAATAATTTCCCCATTCAATCATATAACTTTAAAATTAAAATAAAATATATAGAAATGACATTTGATTTATCTAATAAGAATATATTAGATAAATAATATGGATATTTAGGGAAATTTAACATCCAATTATCACAATAAAGTTAATATTTCATGGTAAACTTGATGATTATAAAAATTAAATAAGAAAGAGTATGTCAATAGTTTTTCATGTCAAACTGATCATAAACCCCATGAAAAGAATAACGTCAAATGAAGTGTTAAATACCATGAATATAAATATATTCGTGATATAACATATCAAATGGGAATTAGATACAGATCATAAAAATAAATAGGTTTATAATACCAAATATGTCTCAATGAAGTGAAAATTGAGAGGAAATCTCTTACAACGATAATAATATTGAAGTGGAGATTAATCAATGAATCGATTATGTACATAAAATTTAAATCCATATAAAACAAGTGGGAATAAAACATTATATAATAAATATTCATTACACACATAATCTAGTATTATAAAATATAATTAACATGTAATATAATCCAATAAAAAGAAATTGATTTACGAAATTCATAAGGACTTTGTAATTTTCTAGTCAAATGCCCTTGGATGAAATTATTAAAATTAAAATCTAAAATTCCATGATTTATTAAGTATTAATTATATTACATGTAAAATTGGTAGTATATACACCTATAAAATAAATTATGTGCATAACATTGCAATATGCCTCAGTAAAAGGAAATTTAGGTAAAAAAACATTATCTCATGCACCCCTTTAATTAAAAATGTTTTAATCTCATGTATAATGGTCTTAAACATGTTGTGTTTTTTAAAAAGTACCATATACATGTTTATAATATCATATATTATCCTATTATAACATTTTACCTCCCATTTATTAACAATATTTCATTATCTTCATTGTTTTGGGTGTTAATTTCATTGTTTTCTCATGTAGGTTTTGTTATGAATGTTTCGGTTATTGTGAATAGGATATATATAAATAATATTTATAATGATATTAATTTTTTAAATATCATATTTACTCATTATATATATTTTTATAACCATTATTGAGTTCTTGACATGGAAAATGAACTAGATCGCTTCGTAAAGATGGTAGGTTGTACGTACTCACAAGAGACAATATCATTCCCTAAACAGGTGATAGAGTAAGGATGTGAGAAATATATTAATATTAAAAAAATATATAATATCATATATATCAAATATTTTCATTAAATACACCCTTTTTACCTTTTATGTAAAATATAAGTGAAAAACAAATCACTTCACTTCGTTAGGCGGTAGTCTTTCGTACACACGAGAGATGCTATTGTATCTTAAACGAAATTGAAAGTAAGAAGGTGTATGTGATATAAAAATTATATATGTATAATTATATCATAAGTATTATATATATATACATATTAAATCCATCACTATATACAACTATGAGAGGTGTTGATGGAAAATGAGTCACATCAGTTTGTGAGGTTGTAGTCCATCGTACACACGGGTGATGAATTTGTTTCGCATTTGATAGAGAATGAGATAGATAAATATTATTACATAAACCTAATAAAATATCAGTATATGTAAGATAGATTTTTTATAATATTTTATGTGTTAATTCATGATTGAATATTTTAAAAGAATAAATTAAAAAGAAAGAGATTCATTAAGATGATTAGCTTCGCTTAGACAAACCTCCTTTGAATCCAAACTTAATAACCCTAAGGATGGTATTTTGGGAATACTAGATGATCTATAATGTGTATAATGATGTTTTTGAGTAGTTTTTTTCGGTTTTTTTTATAAAAAAGTCTTGATAGGTGTGAATAAGTGAGGGGAGGGAGTTTTCTTTTATAATTGAGTAGTAGTGGTATTTTTTAAATACTAAAAACTATTCAATAATGGGGTGTAAATCTGACCCAAAGTGCCTAAAAAATTGATAATTAAATTATTTTTGGTATTATATGGTCGATCCATACCTCCACAACACAAAAAAATATATTTTTTAAACATGTTCATCTCATAGCCTCTATGTTTTCTCATTTTTACCATTTTATTTTTCACTAAGGTAATTAATTTTTTAACCTATGTAATTTATCCTTTATGACTAAAATAAAATGAAACTTTTTATATAATTTTGAACCACTTATTATAAATTTTGAATTAAAATTTAAAAAATTAAAATCCTATATGCGTGGAAAATTAATTTTAACATAAGCGCATTTAATGTGCAAAAACCTGTTTTACCCTTTACCATGACAACAATGTTTTTACTATTCAGGGGCCAATATAATTATTATAAAAGTAAAATGGTCCTTTATTGGTTTAAGGTTAATATATTCAAACATATATAAATAAATTGTTATAGTATAGGATATTTATAAATTGTAAATCACTTGAAAAAAAATTATTTATTATAATATAACATTAATATCGATTTTTACACCATTTATTTAATTTGACATTAAAAACATCAAGAAAAATGTGGAAATAGAATATATTATTTTTAAACATTTATATTATGTTATATTTATCTAAAAAACCATGTAATATAATAATTCATTCAGTTAATATTACTTTTCAAAATTATAGAAACATTTATTTCATTTTTCTATTAATAAAATAATTGTTGTGTTGGTGTTCTTTAATCATTTAAAGTAATTATATAACTACTAAAAATTAATAATAAATTACCCACATTAAATTAATTTCATTATTCAAAAATTACCATAAATATTTGTTCACATCTTTCTTTTTTCTCTATGTGAAAACATTATTGAAATTTATAAGAGGTTGACATTTTGTCTTTTTCTTTACCTAAATTATGATATTGGTCAATTTTGTGGAAACGTGTTCCTAGAACACATAAAAATAGTGCCTGATGTGATAAGTATTTAAATATTTCTATCCAATAGTAATTATAAATGTTTTAGGTCATTTTTATCTCTTATTGTTTTAGTTTAACCCCATGGTAAACTCATTTTAACCATAACCGTGGTAATTAATTTTAACTATTTTTACTATTCATTATGAAAAAAATAAATTTGAAATTATAATATAATATTAATTATAGTTATTACAAATATATAATCCTTTTTTATAAATTCCATTCATATAAGTTGAAATTTTTAATTTAAAATTAAATAAGAACACCTAATGAAAAAAGAGGTTTTTCAAAGAGAAAATTCTCATAAGTATAGAAAGCTTTAATGTCAAAATTCAATATAAAATTTATTACACTAACCAAAATATTATTCATTATAATATAATTTATTTAGGGTTAATTTAAAAAAAATTAATAAAAATAAAAAATTTAAATTCATTAAATGAAATGGTATTTTTTAATAAAAACTAGTATTTCACTATTAATTGAAAAATTTATATTTTCTAAAAATTATCGAAAAAATCACCCTAAGATAATTTTTACATGGTGATTTCAAAAATAAATTTAATTTTTAAACATAAATTTTTTATGATTTATAAAAATTAATTTTAAATTATGTGTGAAAAGTATTATGTAAACGCCTTTTAGAAAAATAATGTCTTCCAGGAACCGTTTCTTTTTATTTCAAATAAATATTATTTTATTTCTCATCAACAAATAAACATTGATTTTATTTTATACATGTGTAAAAAAATATAATTTTTATAATTTATTTGTTACTATTTTTACCCACCAATTTAATGGTTAGGTTATAACAGTATACTATTTTATTATTCCTGTATAGTTAGGGTTGCGTGTATCATATGTTATCTAAGAGAATTATTTTTTAAAGGAAATTTATATTGTAACTTCTTCGGGTGTTAAATTTTATTATAAGACTGTTGTATCATTTCCTATATGAAATCAAACATGATTTTCTTCATTTAAAATCTTGGGTTGTTATATTCTCAACACATTTAATAAATTGTGTCCTCAAAATTCGAACTTGCACTCATAAATCAAGGATTTGAGATTTGAAAATTAATTTGTTGAAAACACACATCATAGAAAAAATTTAAAATAAATAATTCCTATTAAAATAGGGAAAGGTTATTAATAATTTCATCTAGAATAAAACATAACAAGGTTTACATGTAGTTAAACATTTGATGGAATTGAAAATATATATTTGGAATGAAGATCCATATATGAGAAAATGTTATACCCATTTTGTGAGAAAATAGACTATAGATTTATCCAAAATGAATAAATTTATTTATTTAAATATATGTTTCCTAGATTTTATTGTTTAATTCACCATAAATACTAGTAACATAAGGAAATATACTTTTTAACAAGTATAATTTCATCATGTAATCAATTTACACCACAATATCATCTTTTATGCTAAATGATGTGTATTCAAGATGAATTTTTATACCATAAGCACTCAAAATCAAATTATTATGGATCACATGATTCCAAAAAATTATATAATATTAATTTATTTAAGATAAATGATCATATTAACCCTAAAGGTTATCAATTCCTTTAAACTTAAGTCTACAAAATATAGAGTAATTTTTTATCAAATAAATTTTTTATTAAAAACCATACTAATTTTAAGTGTTTTTTACCATAAATCTCTCCAAAAATACTCTTAATCATATTATATTTCCATCATTTTAAACCTCAAAAGGAGTATCAATTATTTGAAAAATATTATTACCTTTAGATATATCATCCTAATATATTTTAGGTTTATCACATATCACTATGGAATATCATAGGTTTAAATAGGTTTTATTCTTTAGTTCTTCATAATGATTCATAGAGAAATGTGAATTAACCAAATCATATCCCATGATACTGTCAAACCAAGTTCACATTAAGGTTTTTTGTCTTGTACCAAGCAATGCTTGAGTCAAGATCGATATGCCTTTTTCAGAGTTATTACCCCTAGGTACATCCGTTCCATAACCACATACACTTTTTCTATTTAGATAGGGATGTATTACTAGGAAAAACTGCATAATCGCTTCTACATTAAAACATTAGGATTTTATTCTTTTATTATTCTCAAAGTCTATCATAAGGTTATATTCATTAAAATATGTTTGCCTAAAACAAGTTCTTAGGGTTTATAAAAAAATTCTAATGATATCAACTATAAAAACCCCAAACCAAATAGCATGAAGTGGGTGGTTAATTTACTACTTTGGTATAAGATACATGTGATCACATCCCAAAGGACTGAATAGTTTAGTGGTCTTGGTAAACTATATATATACTTGAATTTCACATAACATTTGAAAACTTGAAATAAAACATAGTGAAGGTAAAAAATCATCATCCTGTAACTCATTCTAATAAGTCTTATTCATATCCCAGGGAATGAAAAAACAATAGGGTGAGCTCAAATACTTAGCAAGGTTTATGTACAGTGGAAGCTATCTTGAATCAATAATACCTAATCAATATGATAAGGTACATAATTGAACACACATTCCATCTAATCAATAACCTGACAATCATGACTAGATAAAGAATAATCAGTAAGAAATAAACAATATGTAAAGGTAAATATCTAAAAACACATTTCATTTAATCAATAACATGACTCCCATGATTGTATTAGGAAAAATTAGTTTGACAGGGTAAATAACTGGACACACATTACATCTAATCAATAAACTAAGAATTAAATGCATCCATAGATAAAATCAATGTGAAAATTTAATGAATAATAATAATAACAGGATTATTAATTAAGGAAATGATTAAATATTGGATTTCATGATCTCAGATATCGTGATACCAATATTGTTAAGACCTTTCAAAAGAGAGTTCAAAAATGATGGGTATGCATACACTAGAAAACCATTTAGATAAGGCTACACAACTAATTCATTTAACAAGACTATCAATGCATTAACTGTATATATATATAACTGAGCCCCACCCATTACTTCATTTCCAACACATTCCTCATATATTGAAGGACTGATTTAATTCATGAATTATATGTCTTATCAAAAAAATCTACATCAAATAAGGAATATATATTAACAAAAATCTCCCCAGTGAATCATATAACTTTTAAAGTAAAATATCATATTTAGAAATTAAATATTTTTTAAATAATAATAATATCTATTATAAATGATATAGATATTTAAGTGAAATTCAATTTCTAATGATCATATTAAATTTAATATTTCAAGGGAATGTTAATTATTATAAAAATTAATCAACTAAGAGGATATCAATACTCTCCCTGGTCAAACTGATTATAAAACCAATGAATTAAATATTATAAAATGAAACATTAAAAAAATATTAATATAAATTTATTCATGATATAACATGTCAAAGGGTTAGTAGATACACCTCATAAAAATAAATAGATTTATAATACCAAATATTTCTCAATATATTGGAAATTGAGATGAAATCTCTTATAAAGATAATGTTATTAAAGTGGGAATTAATAAATGAATAAATTATGTACATTGTATGTAAATACACATAAAAATTTGGGAATACAAAATAATATAACCAAATCTATTACACACATAATCTAGGAATATCAAATACAATAAAGAATTGATATAACCTAATGAAAAGAAATTGAGTTATGAAATTATTTACTACTTAATAATTTACAAATGAAATCCTCTTAGATGAAATAATTCAAATTAAAACATAAAATACCAAGAACTAAAAAATATTTAATATATTCCATGTTAAATGGGAATTATATAAACCATATAAAATAAATTAGGTGCATAAAATTACAATATGCCTAAATAAAAGGAAATTGAGAGAAAATATCTTACCTCACACTTCCCTATAAATAAAAATGATTTAAAATCATATATAATGGTTTTAAACAAGTTTTTAGTTTATAAAAGAATCATATTATTGTTTAAAATATCATATAATATCCTTTTATAACATTTGTTAAATTTTTTAATAATATTTCTTTATGTTCATTGTTTTGGGTGTTAATTTATTTATTTTCTCATTCATATTTTGTAATGAACATTCTAGTTCTTTTTCGTAGGATATATATCCATAATATATAGAATTATATTAATTTTTTAATATCATATTTAATTATTAGATATATTTTTAGAACAATTATTTAATGATTGAAATATAAAATAAATTACATCACTTCATGGAGATGGTAGGTCATACATACACATAAGCAACAATATCATTCCATTAATGGATAAAAGGGTAAGAAAGTGTGTGATATATTAATTTTAATGAATAAATATCATGTCATATATATCACATATTTTCATTAAATATATCTTTTTAACTTCTATGTAATGTTTAAGTGAAAAATGAATCATATCAATTTGTGAGGCGATTGTCTATCGTACACACAAGCGACGTTATTTTGTTTTAAAAAGAATAGAAATGAAAAATTTATAAGTGATATTAAATTTAAATAAGAATAATTATATAATAAATTTTATATATATACAATAAATCCATCATTATAACAAACCGTGAGAGTTTTTAATGTAAAACGAGTCACATCAGTTTGTGAGGTGATAGTCCGTTATATGCATGAGCGATGGGATTATTTCCCATTTGATGGAGAATCATATGGTTAAATATTATTAAATAAACATAATAGTATTTAAATATATCTTATATAATTGTTTTACTAAATTGGAAGTGTTAATACATAATTGGAGGTTGTAAAATATGAAATAAAAAGAAAGAGCTTTGTTTAGATGATTACCTTCTATTAGAGAAACCTCCTTGGAATATCCACTTAAGGATCCTATGGTAGGTATTTCAAGAAGACCACGGGCTCTAAACTATTGATAAGTATGTTTGGGATGGATTCTGGTATGTTTTTGATGATAAAAATGTCTTGGGAGGTGTGAATAAGTGAGGGGAGGGAGTTCCCCTTTTTAATTGAGAAGGAGTTATATTTTTTAAATACACAAAATAATTCAATAATGGGGAGTTACTATCACCCCAAGTTCCACCAAAATTGATAATTAAATTAGTTTTTTGATGATATTATTGATCCACATCTCCATCACATAATAAAAAAACACGTTTTACATATATTAATATCTTGGCCTCTATGTTCCTCACTTTTACCATTTAAATTTTCACCATCGTAACATTTTTTTTAACAGAGGTAATTTATCCTTTAAGAAAAAAATAAAATAAGTATTATTAGATAATTTATAAAAAATGATTATAAAATTGAAATATAATTTATAAAATAAAAATCCTATGTGTGTGTGAATGTAATTTTAACATAATTGTATGTAACGTGCAAAACTCTGTTTTACTCTTAACCATTGTAACAAAGATTTTACTATTTGAGGGTCAATATAATTATTATAAAACAACCATTTTTAAATTAATGGAATATTTTTTATATATTTAATAAAATAAAAATAACTTGGAAAAGTATATGAGTTTTTTGAAATTTTAAATCATTTAATAAAAAAAATTATTATAAGATATCATTAAAGTCAATTTTGACAATATTCATTTAATTTGACTCTAAAAACATCCAAAGAATGGTAAAATTAGAATATATTATCTTTAAACCATTATATAATGTCATATTTATCTATAAAATTCATAGAATATAATAATTCATTCAATTTATACTACTTTTAATATTTTTAGAATACATTTTTTTATTTTTCTATGAATTAAATAATTACGTTGTTGGTGTTTCTTAAGAGTTTAATGTAATTATATAATTTTTAAAAATTAAAAATAAAATACACACTTTAAATTAATTCCATTATTACCAAATTTAACATCAATATTCTGTCACATCGTAATTTTTCCTTATGTGAACATATAATTGGAATTTAAAATCTAGATGGTGACATTTTTTATTTTTCTTTACTTAAATTATTATATTGGTCAATTTCATAGAAACATGTCCCCAAAAAACATAAAAATATAGGCTAATGTGATAATGGTTGAACTATGTCCATAAAATAGTACTTAGACAAGTTTTAGGTTATTTTTAACCCTGAACCTTTTTGTTTCATATCATAGTAAATTCATTTTAACTATAACTGTTGTAATTAATTTGTACTGTTTTTTACTATTCATTTAGACCAAAAGTTAATTTGAAATTATTATTTAATATTAATTATTATAATTCCAAATATGGAATCCATTTTTCTTAATTCCATTCTCATAATTAGAAAATTATAATTAAAAATTAAACCCATAGACATGATGAAAAGCAGTTTTCCAAAGGGAAAATTCTACTAAGTATAAAATGTTTTAATATAAAAATTCAACATTAAATTGATTCCTCTGACATAAATTATACTGATTATAAAATAACTAACTAATTTTACTTTTAAAATAAATTTAAATAAAAATTTAACCTTTATATTATTTAAATGAAATGCTAGTGTTCAATAAAAACCATTATTTTTCACTATTAATCTAAAAATTAACATTTTTAGAAAATTATAAAAATAATACTCTATGATAATTTTTATGTGTTTATTTAAATAATAAATTTCACTTTCTGTTATAAATTTTTTAAAATTTTAAAACATTAATTTTAAATTATGTGTATAAAACCACGACGTAACCTCCTCTTAAAAAAATGTAGTTTTTCAGAAAACATTGCTTTTCTCCTTAAAATGATTCTTATTTTATTTCAAATAAATTGATAACCATTTAATTAATTTTATAAATTTTTAAACCATATAATTTTAATAATTTATGTAGTACTATTTATACCCACTAATTTATCATCCAGGTCATAATGATATTATATCTTACAGTTCCTTTAGACTCTAGGTTGCATGTATGTTTATCTAACAAAGAGAATTTATTTATTTGATAGAAAATATATAAAATAAATTCATGGGGTGTTACATTAACTTTTAATCTTTGTGTTTCATGTAACATGCACTATAAAAAATCATCTTTTAAAATCATTAGGTGTTACAATTAACTATCTCAATCCACATGTATGAAGTAATAAACATTGGTTTCACATGGCTACATAAACACATGTGATGTGATAAATCATAAATAATAAGTCTCATCAGGTTAGATAAGAAATCTAATAATCATTCCAACAACCCGTATAAACATGTCCCAACGTCAAGGGATTCCCACCTTAGTTACTATGACGATTTGATGATAAGGGTTGACATCTAAATCCAAATTAATAATCCAATTCATAGAAAAAATCCTAATCCATCACAATTATAAATCGAAGATCAGTATTGATAATAGTCCATACCTAAATGGTATGAAAATTTTAAACATACCTGAAAATATCCCTACTGACAATAATTTATGTTTAAACATTGCAAAGATTGCAATTACATGAAACCGTGTACTGATTTTAGCAAAGATCAACAAAAACCTATTCAACCATGTAAAACCCCTTAGATCTAATGAAAAAAATTAGTATTTAATTTATTTTTTTAAGGATAATTTAAGAGTATTGTTCTAGGTAAAGGGATAACTCACCGGATTAGAATCTCAAGATCAAATCATTGTTCAAGCATGAAACAAGGGGACATGAGGTAATGATATCACTTAAAAACATCATAAGAGATATATTATGCCACTAGGAATCAAATATTGATTGATTATATGAGATATAGTGAGTTTAGTATGGTGTTTTTTTAAAATAATTATAAACGTTTGAAGCAAAATTTTTGCTAACATGGGATCTTCTCGATTATGTGTGATCCTGTATTTCCTTTTTGTTTGCTAATTCTACCAATGATCAATAAAACCACTATTTGATCATCTAAAAACCATTATATATGATCCAAAAAGCAATGATCTAAAATATTTCGATCATAGAGAACTCAAAATGATTGTTCTATATTAAGGGATAACTCACTGGATTGGAATCTTCATATTGAAACGTTGTTTAAACTTTGAATTGAGGATATATAAGGTATATAAAGCACTCTAAAATGCCTATATAGGGATCCTAGGTCAATCATAATCGAGGAGGGTCTAATAGAATTTCATAACGTTGGTAGATAAATATTTTCTAAAAAAATTCCTAAAAACTCAGCATCCCTACTGGTCTTCAAAAGACACCAATAAAGAGAGGGTGGCCTCTACTATCTAGAAAGTGGCCAATATGGAGAATCAATTCTACCTAAGAACCCCACCATTTAGTTGGTGGATTAATATAGTCCAGTTATTGGTATTTTTATCATTCATTTAGATTCTAAAGTCTCTACTAGTTGGCTAGTTAATCCCACCATTTAGGTGAAGGAGCTACTGTAGATTCTTCTAGCAACATCATACCCACCATCTTAGCACCATTCCATTCCTGACCTCCCGACCACCTCTTAACCATGTCATGTTACCTTAAAACATGATCCAAATAAATTTAATGTTTAATAAATGAGTACGTAAAATATAATATGTCACTAATTGATATTACAACGTAGTAGATAAGTGATGAGTTCAGGTAGTTGGTCAAACAATGTGGTTTAATATGGTGTATTTGGGGAGAGAGTACACCCTCGGTGTGTGATGTGATTATTTACGTGTTTCCCAATAGGTATAGTCTTACTCTATGTTCTGGATGACCCATCTCATATTTCCTAGAAAGGTGTAGGAACATCATCTAATTTTCTAAAAGACTTTAATTTTTACCTCATAGTGTGTGGGCATGCCCTGGAGTTTCCAAATGAGGTTTGTCATTTCATGGCATGTAGATTCTTCCAATGAGTTCTAGATGATCTATTTTGCGATGGGGGGGGGAGGTAACACCCCGGAGTCCCAAATGAGGTTACTTGTTTTTTTTTGGAATGGTGGGTCTACCCATAATTTAAAAATAATCATTTTCCTCATAGGGGATAATTACACACATGAGTTTCAGATGAGGTTACTTGTTTCCCAATAACAAGATTCTTCCCCTATCTTCCAGACGATCTATATAGTAAAAGGGGGATTTAACCACCCTATCATTACAAATGATGATACATGTTTCTGAATAGGGAGAGTCTTCCCCAAGGTTTCAAATGGACTCTTACATGTTTCTTGATAGGGAGTGTCTTCCACTGGGTTTTAGATTAATTGTTACTTTTTTCTTAGTGGGGAGTGAATATTCCCCTTGTTCTAAAGGATGTTATTATTATTATATACACTCTATCACTAGCCAAATCTGTTAGGTTCAATCATAAGTGTCATATTATAATCTAATAATTTAATGAGATTGTTTTGTTTTTTATATTAGCTATATTATTTTATTTGGACCATGCCACATGTGAATATAATATATTCACTAGTCATGTTAGGGATCTGATTGTCAGTTCCCTACTGAGTTATACTCATTCCTTTCTCAGGAATCTATAGAACTTCGTTACCCAATTAAAACACATTCTTTACAAGTTCATATAAGATAAAGTTCTAGGATTGGATCTTTTATCCAGATAGAATTGATGGACATTTTCAAATCAATATGGAAGGAGGATCAGGGATAGTAGTAGATCCTCATATTGTATTTTAATTCCTTTCATTTATTTTGTACATGTGAACATCTTAGTGGTCGACCATTTTGGGATTTATGGCTGGATGAATTCACATTTAATTTGATATAATATAGATTTTTATTTATTAGTTATAATGTAATTATTTGCGATTCATTTTTAATTATTTAAACAGTTTTTATACTATAATAAGAGGGTATAGTTTTCTCATAGAACTCCTTATACAAGCACTACTTGTCAATAGCCTCTATCATATGGAGAGGCATTCTTGAGGTCACATAACACCACCGGTAGAGACACTATCAAGTGGTCACAATCCAAGGGTTATATAAAGTAGCATAATAGAATATTTTTATTTTACATACTATTTGGTAGTATGGTAAGGAATGAATAGGGGTGTGTTAGAGATTATTATAGACTTTAAACTAGAGCATTGTGAATAATTTTTATGGTTTTAATTCTAGGAAACCAAGGATATGAGATTATTTTTCTTAGTTTTCTCTATTATAACTCAAATATTTATTAAATTATGATGTTTATATTTGGGATTGATGTTTATAATTTTTAGATCATGGCCCATTGTAAAGAGGTTTATTTACATGCATCATTCTTAGCATAAAAGAATCACATAACATTTATGTGATTGTGTGTGATTTATGTCACTAATAATGAGGGATCAACTATTTAAAGTTTCAAAAAACATAAAGTTTTTTCCCTATATAAGATAGTAGTAGATTTATACTCAGTTGAATCATAATATAATTTATCTGATGACAGGTTATGTGGATGTTATAGAGGGATTCTAATTGATGATGATTATACAGTCCCTCTATTTAGGGAATGTATAGTGATATCTAGTTGTTCATATTTCATTCCTTGGCGATGTATCCCATGTGGGTGATGGGGATGGGTTTCATTTACATAATGTGTCAACAAAAACCTATATATAGTTTTATATATAGCTTATTTGTGTCATTGTACTTAATTTAACCTTATAATTATGTTATAATATAGGAGGATAATTAAGGGGAAAAGTTTTATATGTTTATGTATGATATCATGGTCCCTAATAGGTATAGTCTTGAATGGATATTCTCGATGATGATTGGTTTTCTAGATTGAGCGGGGGATTTTGAATGTAAAGATTGATGTGTATTTATGAAAACCGAGGATTGGGGGTGTTAGTAAGTGACTTACTTGTGATATTTGAGATAGGAGAAGAGGTTATTCCAAATTATTTTTTGATTATAAGAGATGTGATTTATGGGATAGGTGGGAGAGTCCAGTTCCTTTAGGGTAAGCACAGGTGATATAAAAGTGGGGTTAGCATTGTCTTGTGACTGCCCTTAGATAAGAGAAGCATGGGTAGATTCTTTAGGTTCTGAGATCTGTGCATAGGATATACTATCAGGTATATGGTATATCCATGGATATTCCTTGGGATTTTTTTAAAACATTTAAGTACTTTTTTATAAAGGTTGGGTATTTAAGGGAAATATCAATTGGATTCTTGCAACTATTGATTCCATGTGTGGTTTCTGATCATATATTGGATCATGATCTTAAATGGTTAGATATTTTATGGGTAGAGTGTGGTTATATACTAATATGTTTTGGAATAAAAACTTAGTGTCAGGTGATCATGAAGTTCACCTTCACATGAGGGATAAGTCTCTTGCTTCTTGGAAATTTAAAACCATGTTTACTTAATTAGATGAAATTAGAATGATATAATGTTTTTTATTTGGGGTAGGAATATGAACCTTGTTTATAATATATCCACCATGGTGTCATGAGTAATGTTCTTTGATCGGGTGGTATCAAATCATTCATCCCACTTCTTTGGAAGAGATAGAGGCTATATGCACTGGCTGTGTAATGTATCATTCATTATTAACTGGTGAGTGGTCATTTATAGGATGAGGGCATACATATTTTATGATAATCCTATGGGTATGGTTGTTTAGGGTTTTTAAAAGAGTGAGGAATGTTAACACTACAATTTATGGTGATATCCTTAGTGGATTGAGGTACCATGGTATAATCGATCCGAGATGTTTCTTCGATATGGGTGGATAGGTTGGTGAGTGTAGATTAAGAGGTACAACATGCATATGATATGGTAATATGTTGAGTTTTTTATCTAGTTTAATTATAAGTAAATAAATATAGTGTGGAGAGATCCATAGGTTATTGGAGGGTGTGACCCTGATTACAGGAGAAATTTCAATTGATGTTAAGGACAATGTTCCTGATGTGCTGGGAATAAGTGGTAATTGGTTATTAATTAAGGAAATAGAGTTTGAGTGGTAAGAACACATCCAATCATTATGTTTAGTCATGTATGGAGTGTGGTTTTGGTAGGTAAGAGCCTCATGTGGGTAGGTTCGTAGGTGTGATGAGATCAATTGTTGGAATTTCCATATGGCTCTAGGGTGGTGGTGAGTATATAAATTTGGTTTTATTTAGTTCCTTAGTGAACACTAGATTTGATTATGGGACATGGAATTGAATGGATTCTATGAATTTTATTTAGTATTAGAATCAAATTGCATATAGTATGAGGGTGAGTAGATCAGAGATGTGTCAATACTCAAAAGTGAAACACAGTGGTAGATTTGGTTGGTTGAGGATTCAAACCTTAAAATACACTAAATATTGAGTTTGAAATTTGGTGTGGGTATTTAGATGATCCTTTGACTCATCCAAGAAGTTATTATTCATGTTCAAGAGATGAGATATAACATTATAGGGTGATACCAATACTTTTTGATAATGGTGAACCAGATGAGGTCCAACATGTGTTTTCCTAAGAAATTGGATATAGTGAGATTGAAACCACACCGAGTGGGTAGTTGGATGATTGGAAAATTGCATTAATAGAAAATTATGAAGGTGGGGAGAACTATGGATAAAAATTGGACATTAAAATTAGATACATATGGTGGGGAGAACCATGGGGCTATGGATGAACTAATTCATTTAACCATTCTCTCTTGGGATAGATTGGTTTGGGTAAGTTCAATCTTATAAATTCAGTGATGGTGATGAGAAGTAGAATGGCCTTTGATGAATATTTTTCCTTGGTTTTTGAGTTCTTTCTTAAAGTATCATTTAGTATTCTAGGGTGGAATCCAGTTATTTGATTATGAATTAATTGTTAGGATAGTTTGGGATTTTTAATTAGAGGACCATTGGGGATTATTGGGAATTAGAAGTGATATGGTGAGAAGGTTGTAAAACTTTGTGTCTTTTTATGTTGGGAATTCCATGTGTAATTTTATTTTTTAGTTTTGTAAGATGGGGTTATTTTAATAATTTGGTTTCGGAATGTAATTACAAGAGTTAGAATGTATTGAGGATATGTTTTTTGGATATGGATAGAGGATTAGAAAGTGATTGGATACTAGAGTGAGTGTCAGGATCTTTGGGTTTATGTTTTGAATTTTGGAAATAGATTTACCCAATCACATGGTTACCAAATAGTTAAGGGACAATTTTATAGTAAAATGTGTGAGATAGTTTTTCCTTGGGGTTTGTTGCATGGTTTAAAAATGGTTCTAGAACAACCACATAAAACATACAACTTGGGTTTGAAAGGGATATGTGAAGTTAGTGAGCAGTTTGGTGAACCATCTAATGAGACATCACAAGGTTTGTATCTTTGGTCAGTGAGGGATTCATGATTGGAATAAGGTTTTCTAAGTTGTGTGGAAAAACCATATGAGAAGTTGTATCTCGATCCAGTTCCTACCAAATAGTGTGGAAAAACATGTGGTAATAGTGAGACCTTACTAGATTTCGTAAAAATGGTAAAAGATCATTAACTACTCCAAAATTTTAAGATCCTCACCCCTCTTAGACTTCCATAATGAATGAAACCTTGGAAAGAGAACTCCCCCTTCTGCCTTCAAACAACCAATATTTAATGTGATTCTAAGTGAGTTTCAATATACATTTACCGTATTATTCTCCTCCTCATTCCTTCCATTTTCCCCCTTTAATCTATTTTTTTGTAAGATTTGGAGTATGATTCTGAAGAGGATTACACTAGTGCATGTTGGAATCATCCCATTGTAAAATTTATTTTTCATTGTGTGTCAAGTGGATGTCTTGAGAAGATGAACACATGCCATTGCAAACCAATTTTTCATAGGTACATCACCTTACAAATTATTCTAGAGTTTTCAATGAACTTGTATGGAATAGCCTATATAATCAATGATGGGGGTTAGGGATTTTATGTGTCTTAGGTACATATGCATGTCAAGAGTGGACCATACCCCATTTCTCTCAATTTAAATGATAAAAAGTTCTTTAATGAGTTACAAAGTGTTTTTTCTTGATTGAATCAAATTATAAATTGATTGTAGTTGATTAAATTGGATGTTATGTCTTGTGATAGGTTCTTAGGAGGTGATATATTCTTAGATGAGGTTTCGTTAATGGTCTCTAGTGTAAAATTAAGAAAATGGATTTAGAAGAGGTAGGTGGTCCCAAAACATTCTAGATGGTGAGTTAATTTTATTCATATTCATGTGAAATGTTCTCTCTCCACTTTAGGAAATTAACCTTTAATTAATTTATTTTTTTATTTACACCAATGGAGAGAATAAAAATTTGAAGGTACATGATAGACCCTTGAATAGTAGTAGATGCCCCAGCTTCCGATGACCAAATTATTGATTATAAAAATGTGATATGAGAAACAATGGACCATAATGGATATAAATTAAATTAAATAAATGAACATGGTGGCCCAAATATAGGTCCCTTTAGAGAATACCTTATAGTTGATCATGTAGGATTGAGATGATTAGCTCGAGTAATCCATGATGGGACCTGGAGATTACTTATAGTCTTTGGGCCTGATGACCAGCAAGTGGGGAGGGTATTCCTCCCCCTTTAGTACATGTGTACCTAGGTAAGTATGCACCATGAATAGACTATGGAGATACCCCACTAGAGGATTGAAATATGATAACTAGAGATGTGATATGGGAATCATGCCATCTCTCCAGTAGGAAACTACATGGATTAACTTATAATCTTGAATAAGACATTTCTAGAATATGATGGAAATTATGAGGGATGATAAGTCATTTAAGTGACATGCTTCACCCGGGAGTTGAGACTGAGATTGAGGATCTTATTAAAGGTTTCCAGATTAAGGTGTGACATATGGGGACCTTGGTGGGTTCCTCTAATCATGTTTGACTATGATATGGGAAATGTGTTGAAATATGTATTACTAACCTTGAGTGTCACCTTATAACCAAAGGTGAATGGGTAGCCTAGTTTCGGATATAGTGATAGGATTGGGTTGTTCTCTTGAGGGGATAACCTAAGAGATTTGAGCCATATTTGGGAATATTTTAGAGCTGTGTGGTTTTCTATTATGGTTTTTGGAATAGAGTATACCCTCAGTGTGTGACGTGATCATGTGTGTGTTTCTTAAAAGGGATAGTATACCGTTATATTCTAGATGACCTTTTAATTGTTTCTTAAAAGTGTACAAGAATGCCCCTACATTCCAATATGATGTCACTTATTTCTTGGAAGGGAGTGGGTACTCCCTTAGGTTTCCATATGAAGTTAATAATTTCATGATAGTGATGTTATTCCCCTAAGTTTTAGATTATCTAATTCTCGAAAGGGGTGGGTAACTTATTTCTCAATAGGGAGAGTATTCGCCCGGAGTTTTAGATGATATGTTTCATAGTATTGGAGAGTCACGCACCTAAGTTCCAGATGAGTTAAATTTTTCTCAGTAGGAATATTCCTAAATTTATTTTTGAATAATAAATTTTGTGGTAGGGGATAATCTCACTCTAAATATCTTAGATGATGATACATGTTTCCTGACAGGGAGAGAATGCCCCTAGGTTTCAGATGAACAGTTTTTTGTTTCCTGATATGGAGAGCAGACCCCTTGGTTCAAAATGTATTTCTACGTGTTTCCTACTAGGGAGTGTATTTTTCTTGGTTTTCATAGGATGGTATTATTCTTTAAGACACTCTCCCACTGGCTGAATCATGCATGGTCAATCCTAGTTTTCACATTATAATCTAAGTATTGTCAATTATTATTTTATCACACTTCAAAAAGGTATGTTTTATTCTAATCATGTCACATTTTATTACACTTAATTCACTGGTTATGTTATAGAACTCATTAGTGGTTCTATAATGAGTTTTATTCTCACTCTACTTGGGGCGACCATGGAACGTGATATAATATTTTTCAAACTTTTGACTATTTTCTCTTTAGAAACCCTTTTTATCATCACATCTATAGGTTTATTTTTAATTAAAAATTTTCAAATTATTTGAATGGAATTTGGAAAAATAAATTACATATTTTAAATTAGAATAATTTTAATTATATAATAAAAACAACTTAATTTTTGACCATAATTAATAGGAAAAACGGTAAAAATTCGTTATTGTGGTTAAGATTTAAATAGGTTTACTGGTGGTTAAAATAAAAATATAATTGGTAAAATTACCTAGAAACTCGTCTAAAAACAATTTTATGGAAACATATAGACCCTATCACCAACAAGGTTTTATAATTGACTATTTTTTATCATTGTTTCTTTCGAAAAACATGGTCACACGTTATTCTTTCAAAAAAAAATCCAACTGTGCCATCTCCCCCACTTATAAAAGGCCACCCCATCTCCTCCCCTTTTTACACTTCCAAAACATTATGATTCAGAAAATACCTACCCAAATATCTCAAAAAATTATCTATAAAATTACTATAGGGATTATTTTTATTATTAAACCCTTATATAAAGTTTTTAGGTATAAACCTAAGAGGTTTTCCAAAAAAGAGGTAAACTTAAAAACTTATGTTTTTATTTTATTTATTATTTCACCCAGTTAAAATATTGTTCAAATATGATGACATAATAACAAAAATATATCCAATATACTGAGATTTTTTTATTTTAATTGAATATTCTATATCCATGTCTAATTTTGTCGAATGGGAAATAAAACCATTGCTCGTGTGTATGGCGGACTACCACCATGCGAACCAATATTATTTGTTTTCCTTCACCAGCAATAACCGATAGATATAATGAAAGATTCAATGTTTATATAATATATTTTATGATATTATTATACTTAATTAATTATAATACCACACCTACCTTCTTACCTTCCAACCCATTGTAAACCAATAATATTGTTCATGTGTACAGCAGACTACCACCTCACAAACTGATGTGATGTGGTTTTCATTTCAATTTTTACTTAGATAGTATTAAAGATAGATTTAATGAATATATATTATATTTTTAAACAAATTATACCTTTTAATTAATATATCACATATACCTGCTTACTTTCCATCCATTGGTGGATACGATAATGTTACTCGTGTTTATAGTGGACTACTGCCTCGGAAAGCGATGTGATTCGTTTTTCCCAAACATTTTGTAAGGAATGTAATTGAAATAATTTTAATAAAAATATATGACATAATAAAAATAATAATTATATGGTAATTGGTAATTATTATTTTTCTTTTCTCTTGTTTTATCCATTAAAAAAGTGAAAACAACCTTAATGTGTACGTACGACCTACCGTCACCTTAAACGGTGTATTTCTTTGTCCATATCTAAATTTTATGGATAAATATAAATACATATATAATGAATATATATGAAATTTATATCATTATTAATAAAATTATATTTGGGAACAATTATTAATGTGAATGTAATGAAAATAAAATTCAAAACATACACAAAAAACAAAGTAGTTATTGCAAAAAAAATATTATTTTAACATAGAATTGTTAATAAAGAGGAAATAAAAGGTCATAAGAAATTCATATATGGTATGAGAAATATGATTACTATTTTTTAATATATTAACTATAAATATAAATTTATTAATAAAGAGGTTCAAACTTGTACGAATAATGTCGAGACTCCAGGTAAGAGATTTCCATCTCGCTTTTTTTTTGTGACGCATGTCATATTCAACAGATGTTTCATTTATGTGGTGTATACACTAAACATGAATGTGTTTTATAATAATTCTCCAAAAATCTATTAGGATGTACACATCTATTTTAGGATCTCTCTTTCATGGGGTTTATGGTTCAAAATTTCCCAAAGCTTTAAGGGATTTTATTTAAATTTGTCTTTTTTGCGACATATGTTATGTTATGAACCTAAATTATTTTACGAGGTGTATATACAGACCCTATTACATGTAACATCCTGAAGTTATTTATTCTTATGATATTTTATGTTTTATTTAGTTTTATTCCTTCATGGGGATTATAATTTAATATTACAAAAGTGGTAAGAATTTTATGATAAAATCTCATCATTTATTGGGATTGTTTATGATTATGCTTACTATGAAAAAAAATTATGAATTATCTCTAAAAAATCATGAATTTTATTATACTATGTTTATTTATTCAGAATAAAATTTTCCTTTCATTTTACACTCATTATGTAATCATTATTCCAAAATAAATTTTTAAAGAAAATTATCGTTTTTTCTTTGTTCGGTTAAAAACCATTTTTTATTCCATATCCATGTTTTCTAAAAAAATTTAAAAATGTTTTAATTTTCTTATGGTACTATTTAAATTTTTATTTACCCCTATTTTTTTAAAAAAAAATTTAAAATGAATCTTCATTTCATTTTTAACACAAGGACTATTTGTATATTACTAAAAATGTGAAAGGAATCATTGTTTTAACGTGTATGGAATTTCCTTCTGTCATGACCAATCAATTTTTTAAAGATTAATTTAAATGTTTCAAAGTTTATTTTCAAATAAAATTATTTCCAATATTATTTATGAATTTTTACTTTTTAAAAGTTATTATAAAATAATGTTTATTTTCCTCATGAATTGTTCCTAGTGTCCTTTAAAAATTATTTTCCATCTAAGATGAATTCCCTTAATTATAGTTATGATTTTCTGGGGATATGATTCAATTAAACTATTATTATTCTATCATTTGATGGTTTATTTTTTTTATGACCAAATTTTTATGAAACCCATTTATTTTCAATTTGTTATTAAATGATGAAATGCTTATGAAACCCATTTAATTTAATGGGTTACATGATGAATGTTTTATGGTCTTACGGTACAAAAATTTATGGATTATAATATGGGTGGGTCCTATTTCCCCCTCAAAACAATAGGTTAATGATTAATGTTATATGATCTTAGAGGGTATATGGGAGGCTATGTGAAAGGATAATGACTATAATAGGTATCTCCCATCATAAAATTATACATTCACATTGATTAAAAAATCAAAAAATTTAAAATAATTTTAAATAATTATTTTTTAGAAGAAAAACAAAGATATCCTTTGATAAAAATTATTGGTCAAAGTAGAATGACATTAGGGGGAATTTTCTTTTAAAATTTAATGAAATATATTCAAATGAAAAATTCAAAAGAAAATGATTTTGTTAAAAAGTAGTGATAAAGGGATAAATTAGATTTGTATTATAAAGTAGAATATCAATGTTAAGTGAGTAAGCATAGTGGAAATATGATTTTTTTATTTTTTCACTTTATACATATTGAGCTTGTATGATAAAATGATTAAATTGAAGGAGAGAGAAAACATAGTTTGATAAAGGTGTTTAGAAATAGCTTGATGTGACCCCATGTGTCTCCTCCCCTAAGGTTGAGAGGTTTTTCTTTATCCTATTTATTTTAATTTTGATAAAGAAACTAACTTCGCCCCTTGATTTTTGATGGAATTATAAAGAAACTAAGCTACCATTTCTTTTTTATGGAAATAGTAGAAACCAATCCTCCCTATATTTTTTATGGGGATAAAAAGAAACCGAAGGTAGAATGTAGGTGAGAATATAATATTTTCATAGAATACATTTGTTAAAATTATGAAATACTATATTTAAAGAAATATTTATTGAATTTATAGAAGACTTGTAGTGAGAAATGGATGAGATCCTTTGAGATTTAAAAATTGAGTATTGGCTCATTCAAAGAGGGATTGGAGATCACTAGAGATTCAACATTGAATCGATCGAAGAGTTGTTTTACTTGAGAATTAATGATATCCAAGAACACTTAAGACTCTATTTATGGGCTTAAAAGTTTCTAAGAGAGCATATTTTTGATTCAAAGAATTATGGACCGATTGAAATTTTTACCACCATTAAATTCACCATGGAAGGATTTGGAAAAATGCCATTGGTAGGTTACCTAATTCGACTAAGTATCTGGTGAACCACCAATAAAATACATGGTTTTTTCTACTTCCATTGTTTATCTAGTTCTCCTACTATAGCTAGCTATTGGAATTTTTATACTTTATGGAGCTACAATCTACACCACCAGATTATCAGTGGCTCTACACTGGTTATCTGGTGCTTCCTTCTAATTCCTTCTCCAAAATGCGGCACATTTACATCTTTAAAAGAACTATATTTATCATTGAACATTACTTACATAATATCATCAAGTATATTAATAATAAAAATAAAACTCCAAATCTTATTTATGATCTATAAGAAGAATCTTCACAATCCATTGTACCATCACAAATCAAAGACTTGATATTCAATATAATCCCTGAAAATCATTTAATTGAAAATATTAGATACACAATAGAGTGTTAGTTATTATTAAAACATAATGATAGATAGATGTATGTTTAACATGTTCAACCATCATAAAAAATTAAATCACTTATTCATTCCATATTATCTTTTTTTTAATATTAATGGTATTTCAAATTTTCATTTTTTTGATTAGTTTTTTCATAGAAACACTGGAGAATAAAAATTGATCCCTCGTAATAATTATTAAATAACTGAAATTTCAATTCTTATTTCACCTATATCATCCCTCTACAAGTGAAAAAATTTATCATAGAAAATACTATGAGTATAAAGTCATTTTTATCCACAAGAAAAAGTGGGTTAAATTTTTAACTTATTTGTTTTTTGAATGATTTACAATAAAATGGGGATGGAAGTTTGTGTGTAAGAAATAAGAGTAAAATAATAAATAAAATAACATATATTTATATTTAAAAACACATATATTAACATATACTAAAGCATTAAATCACTTGTAAAATAAATAGGGAATCAACCCAAATCCCTTACGTCAAACCACTATTCATTCACTAAACCTAACAACCACCACTGAACCTAAAGATTCCCATTTAGTTCAATATAAAATTATTTATAATGATAATTTTGGAAGTTTTAGGGTTTATTAACTCAATTTATTAGGATAAATGAGTTTTTAATTCTCTAGTGTTATGATTCCATTGAATCACTAGATTTCGGTGTTTATATTGGGTTTTTTCACGCACATATTAGTGTGGATTTTTATAACTATGTAAAGGGTATCACTACTCAATACCGTCCTCAATAATTTTAGAAATATCCTACCAAATATAATTACTGTACATTAAACTATTATTTATAACACACACTCACATGTCACTATATAATAACAGTGTATAAATACACTACGAGATATTTGAATTTCTACCTTCTCTACGTCACACACACTCTGTGCACCAGTTCACTAACCATTTCAATAAGAATTATAAAATTATATAGGATAATACAATAAAAAATCATGGAACATTAACAAAATTCGATTAATTTTAAACAAAATATCATATATACATGAACATCAACATGTTACAAATAGTCAAATATAGAAATTAATGCAAGGGAGAAAGAATGTTCAATGATTAATTTTAACCCTAACCAGATACTCTCAACTATGATGTGATCCTTTAATGTATCTCACTCTGAATGTCTCCACTAATTTTGTTTAAGTCCTATTATATATCATAAACTATTATATTAATAGAACTAATTACATGATTGGTTGCTTCTTCTTTTACAAATAGTGTCTTCTTAGTCTTCCTTGAATAGACTTATTTAGATCACAACCATAGAGAATTTAATATAAAAATGATTCTTACAAATTTATAGTGTAATTTCCTTCATTTTTAATACTTAATTTCATTACCTCACCCCATGACCTAATTATTCTTCTCTCTCCACCATATGTCTCTATATGAATCGTTTTTGGGGCCTTTCCTATTTTGGTTAGAAAATTGATATGGGGAATGCATGTGGTCCCCTAAAGATAGTGTTATAAGATAAATGGACTTGAGATTACCTCTATAGATATTCATTATATTATCAAACCGTATGAATTTTCCATGTAAATAGTTATGATTTTAAATTTTTTTGGTTATCATGGGTATTGGACATGAAGATTCATGATTTTGAGTTATCTACAATGCATTGGATGTAATATGTAGTCTTACCTTTAGATACACACTATATTCGGTGGTTTTCATAGTGTTAATAATGAATATAAAAATCACTGTCATTGGTATTCTAGAAAAATTGGATCCAGAGAACATGATTGGTTATAGAAATCTCTTGTATTGGATTATAAGGATATGCTATGATCCATTATTATACATAAATCTGATATTCCATGTACCATTAAATAGAGTTCCACAATTCTAAGTACATTGGGAGGATTTTTTATTATGCACTGGACGATGTGGTTATGGTAGTAGAAGAATGTATTCTTAAGGGTATTCATGAGGCTAAGTTTGTAACCAGTTTATTCTTAGGGTATGGTACAAGAAGAGTTAGTATGAAAATACAATTTTAAATCATGATCATATATATAGTTTCTTAGGATACATACTCTTAAGTTCCATACGTACAAAGTGGATCCCCTTAAACTGTATTGGCCCATAAAATTTATTCAAACATAGCCTTAATATTTATCTATTTAATCTTCTCTAGAGAGTTCCAATTTATTAATTAACTCTAACATCAAAAAATTTCGTTTCCATAATCCTTGTTTCAAAAAATAAAAAATATTCCACGAAATCCATTACATTAGGTTGATTTTATCAATTAAGCTCCAAAATTTATTAAAATCGAAAAACTATTTTCTAGAAACTAAGGTTACTAGAAAAAACAAAAAAAAATATTAAAAACTACATATAAATGATGAAAATTTTCTGCAAATAATTAATAATGAATATTTTTGTATCCTTATATAATCTAAAATTAAAAAAAATACAATATTTTCACATAAATCTTATCTGAAAAACTATAGATACAATGAAATTTGAATTTGGGAGTTTGTGAAATTTTTAATGATTTTCATCTAATAAGGGTAACATAATTATTTCATAGTCTTGGAATAAAAATTTTATCACATCAATAGATTCATGATTTTGTGTTTAACATTGGATAGTAATTTTGTAATTTAGTAATGTGTTTGTAATCTCTTATAATTAATGGGTGTTGGTGGAATAAAAATTTATTATTTATATATATTATTAATTAATCTTACATTGTTTTTTAAAATAAAAAATGTTTAATTATGAGATATTATATATAGTGGTAATGACATGGAATATTGGAGGATAAAATCTTAAAAAATTATACCGATTACTTGCCCGGTTTTTAGTATTAATAAAGAATTTCCATTAGATAATTGCTGAGAGAGTGGAAGGAAAACTAAATGATATACTTTTTAAGAGTTATGGGAATTAATAATGGGGGAATTAAAATAATTGACTCCAAAAATTTTACTTTTTCACTACGCACATTTCTTTGATATTTTGTTAATTTTATTTATTCTCTTATGAGGAAACCCTTGGTATTGATGTTTTGTGTTGAATAAAATGGATATTTTATGAGAATATAATTAGTCAAATGATCATTGGTATATTGAGGATTTAAATTAATTATGGAATTGAGGTGGGTAGCTTGAAATTACCTTCTCTTTAAAAATACATATGAAACTACCATTATTATGAATCTTCATGTTTGGTAGAAAATTCATAAAAATAAAAATTAAATATTATAAAGATGGATTGAATTTATAAATAATGAAATAAAAAATTAAGGATTAATGGTAGAATTTAAACTTATTAATTTTTTAAAACAATTTAAATGAAAATTATTTTTAAATGGTATAATTTTTATGGGAATTGATAATTATTGAATTTAAGTATTGAAATAGATAATATAATATAATATATATAAATTAAATATCTGTTATTATTAATTGTTTTGGATTAATAGTTGAGTTTTATTACATGATAAGTATTTATAGAAATATTTATTAAAATTGGAAAATACCATTATATATGATAATGATTTGGTATTAAAAATTTATTGTGAGTGGAATAATACTATTTTTTGTGTTCTGGTGATGATTTTGAGCATGACATAGTCCTAAATTAATTAAAAATCCAAACTATATGAGTGGGTCTTTTTTGAAAAATTTGAGATGGAGTGTTCTAATTTAAAGTAGTGGCATGAAACTTTCTATAAATTGATGTCAAAAAATTCCTAATAATTACATGATACCCACATAGGGGTGGTTAAAAATCTTCATAGAAGTGTTATAAATGGTAAAAGGTAATTAATATTTCTGGAATCATTTTATCTATAATAGATTCTTAATAGAGGGGTATTCTGGTTTGCAGGTTTTTTTTCATATCTTTGTAGGGGGTGTGAAATTTTATGAATTCAAGAGTATCTGTTATATTATTTGATAGATGTAAATTTTAAGATGTGGTCAATAGAGTTATTATTGGTGGAGAATTTATGAATCTAGGAGGCCTGTGAAACAGTTGTGTACCTTTTTTATGCTTAGAATATATATATATATATATATATATATATATATATATATATATAATGATATAGTGGATTAAAATTTAGTTTTCGTATTTGGTGAAAATAGGTAGAGGTTTGGTATTAATGTGGGGTGTGTTTATTTATAACCTAGGATTTAGTTTGGGTGGACCTAGGTGAAATCGTGGTGTATTTACGTGGTGTGTTTATATTACCTAGGACTGTTGAATGTGTGGTGGTTTGCATGGGAGAATAAATTATTTAGGGGTTCTACATCAATTTATAGTATTTGATATTGATATAGAAGGCACTACTTATGTGGTAGAGGATTGTGATACATGATGTTGATGATATGGATGATGGTGATGATGGTAATGTTGATAGGGATTACTATAATTGATATATGATGCGTGGTGATACTAATAAACATTAAGGAGAGGAGATTCCATGAGGGTGGAAAATCGGTAATATAGAAAAATCTCTCAGGGGTGAACCATTTCCAAACCAATGCAAGTTTCTGTAGGGAGTTTCCCTCATAGTGTACACTCCAAAAACTAATGATAATACATATAGGTTAATAGATGTTTAACTAATAAATATAAATATTTAGTGAAGTCTCTATTGGAATAAAAATATATTAATGTTTCCTTTGGGTGGATAACTACTTGGTTTTGGTTATATTATAGTGAGTTTCAAATGATTTTTAAGCTATATAATGATATCGTTGTGAGGTCCCTATAGGAAGAGAGCTTCTCAGTTATTAGATTTGGATTAGTTTAATAATTAATATAATGGTGTTTATGGGATTATGTATAGTGTGAATGGTTTTGTGCTTTAAAAAGTGAGAAATGTAGGTAGTATGTAATGCAGTTTCTTAGATGATTGAATTTTGGGAGAAGTATGTTGATTGATTTTTTTTGTTCTATACACAGATAAATTTTTATACTCCGTTCCAATGGAAACATTAGAGTTTCATGTAATAATGAAAGAGATAATATTTTTAATAATTCTATATTAAATTTAAATGTTTTAATATCACTAATGTGTTATTTTATGTTAAATTTTTATATTTTTATGTTTTTACAGTAAATTGATCTTAACTATAAAACTAAATTAATTTTTAAATTTTTTATGTTTTGAATTAGCTTGTTATTTTGATAAAAATTCATTCTACACAAATCCATGTGTGAAAATACTTTTTTAGGATTAAATAGTGGATGTTAAAAAATTAATTTAACTATACAAGAGGCATAATATAATCATAAGTGGATGATATGTATCTCACAAGTTAAACCATGGAATCTATGTCAGGATTAGATGAATTCGGAATATGGGTTCCCATCAAACAAATGGATAAATAAATTTAGCTAAAATTTGACATAGATATTTAAAACATATAAATGATTATTTTTCATAAATATTGTTTCTTGAGATTTTGGCTCAATAAAGTTCATAATTTCATAGGAAAATGAATAATGTAAATAATAATAGACATGATTCCATAAATATTTTCTCGAGTAAAACTACCATACCATTCTGTATAATTGTCCAAAAAGGATGAAATTTTGTGATCATATGAGAAATACATGGATGAACAACTTTATAGAATTTTTTTTCTAATTATACCATTTTATACCCTTATCACAAGAAAAAATTTAGAAGAAAAATATAGAGTGAAAATGAGATACCCCTCTCCCTAAAAATTTGAACTCCCAAAATCTTTCAAAGGATCAACCACTACTCTAAAGAATTTATCATAGTTTTTTCTCTTGTTTTCCTTATGTTTTTATTCTATATTTTTTTCCCTTCTCATTTTTTGATTTCAAATTTCATGTCTTAATTTAGGTGTTCTCATTTCTCTCTCATTTTCTTTTTTGTGTTTCCACCACCATTCTTCTTTAGTGTGAGCCCTTTTATTCATGATCTTGAGTAACTAAACTAGATAATTTTCAAGGGGAGTAATACAGTGTTGAGCCCAAGTATTTTCACTTTAATATATAAGGTTTATTATTTTATTAGAGTTATTCTTAGGGGTATATTAGTGGGAAAGGAATCATTATGTCTCCACCTACCACCTAAGGATTATCTTTTTTCCCCTTCAATATTCTCCCTTGGTTGATGGGTGGATGTGCATAACATGTGATCCATTGAACAATATATTCATAACCAAGGAAAAAGTGTTTTTTCAGAACACGTAATGGTGATTCTCTAGGGAGGATCTCCTTTCTTTGAAAATTAATTCTCTCTACAATCATTCTATTTTAACTTCATGTGCATATTTACTATTATTTTTTAATACATACTAAAAATTACCAATTTAATGTTTTTCACTAGTTGAAAATTAGTTGATTTAGTAATATTGGTTAATTTATATCTAAGGATATTTAAGTGAGAAGATCAAAGTCAAATAATACGATTCATTAGGGAAAATATAATTGTTTTTATCACACCCTTTGATAATTTTGGGTTAAAACATTTAATTATTTCTAGGGATCCAACTGGTTTTACTGACTATTTTAATTCAGAATTTACTAACTTATATTCTTTACTTTCATTTTAAAAAAACAAAAAAAAACTTCTATTTATTTGATGAATTCAAATTCAAATTATTATGCATAGACTAATTACTCAAATGTGTAACCATTATAAGAATAAGTTGATAATACAAAAGAATCCCAGTTATAAAGAATGTATGAGAAATTATAAAACCTGAAGAGTAAAATTGAATGAGTAGTTAAATATTTTCATGCATCTTAGAACCATAAAATATAGAAATCTGAACCTAAACTATAACTAGTAGTGGAAGATATTTCCCCACTAATTTTTTATGTCAAGGAACCTAAGGATGATGAGATATAGTAACTAAAAGAATTAAGATTACCAACGCATACTTTTTCATTTTGTTCTGTGATTTCTTATGTAATTGACCTATTATTAGTTCACACTCATCCAAAACAGGAGGATATTACTATAAAATAAATCATGTTGTATAACTTATGAGATATCATCATTTTTTGAAAAATATTGGAATCACTTTGTGGATGGTGACCTGAAACATGATCTTCCCACCTTTTAATAAACAACACCTTTGTACTTTTCTTTAGCTAGAGAAGAATAAACCACTCAAGTGGTTGAATTTAGAAAAAAAAATTTTAGGAGCATTAATATATAATTACATTAAATAAAACTCATCTATATTCTTTGTTTTCTATAAAATATTAACTATAATCTAAAATAACTCAAGGAGAAAAATCATTATTAAACTCTAATTTTTAGAATTTCATTGAAACCGAATTGATCATTAACTCCCTATATTTAAATTTTTTTATATTAGTACATCATGTCAACCACATTATTAGATAAAGAAGATGAATATGATGCATTATATAAATAACACAAGGATATCCCTAAAACTATTGATGATTTATTGGAGAGAGAAAATTAATAATTCACAGTGGTCTTTCCTGAAGAAACTAACTTACAAGATTTTTTACATAAAGGGAAATTATGTTATAATAATTAATTTGACATTAATTAAATTATAATGAACACTCCCATTCATAATATTTTAGATTTAGTAACATAAAATAATAAGTCCCCAGATAAGGATAATTTTGATGTGATCAAAGATATATCCAAAGAAGATGAGGACCCATTCTTTTTTCCATCCCTTACTATTTGAGTTGAATTGTATTGATAAGGGTATTTATTTTTTTGTAAACTATATATGGGTTTCTATATAAATAGTTTTAATAAATTATAAATGAATAGAATAACATTTTGGGGTTAATGAGAATAAAAACGCACCCACCTTTATATTTGGGAAAACCTACTAAAACTGTTTGAATACGGGTGGTAAAAACACCTCACCCACTTAGGGGTATAAACCATGATTTATTCCTTTTATTTACCATTTTTATTTCTACATAACTCTTTTTTTATTTGAATATGTTTCTTATTATTTTTTTATATATTATTTTAGGTTTAAATTGGTTATATTTATGAGATTTACTCAAAAATGATAAAGAAAATACTCTAGAATGTATTTTTATTTTCTAATAATTAGTTGATTCCATATTTAATTATGTATAAAACTCTGAATAAAATAATTTTTGAATCAAAAATATTGTAATAATTGTATATGTGTGGAGGAGGGGTACTAATCTATTTATGTTTTCTTTTTTTGTTTTATTTTTTTAAGTTTTTTTTTTATTTTTAAGTTTGTGAAATTGAATTTAAAAGCATTAATTCATGGTGAAAAATTATGTTCTAGTGTTTTTAGATTTAATTGGTTTTTATATTAAATTTATTGAATCATTTCTAAGTGAATTTCATTGATGTTTTCATAGAAATTATGTTTGATAACTATGAAAGATGGTTTGGTTAAATTTACCTATGTGAATTCAGAATTATAACATGAGGAAACTGGATTTTTGAACTCAAACCTAGGTAAATTTTCCTTTCTGAAAAAATAATACATTAGGGAGACAACATAAAAGATTTTTGTATTAATATAATTTTTTTAAAACTAGATTAAAATTGGTATTTGGGATCCAACATAATGTTATAATATATTAATCACTGATAAAAAATGTAGTTCCTAATTATAAAAAATTAATGGATATTGGATAGGGTAATATTTAACCTTACATGATTAATGGAGTAATGAGATTATAAAAATATCATTTGTGTTGTATTGAGTAGGTCGAAAATGGAACATAGGTATAAGGAACCCAGGGGAGGGTGAGAATTAATATTTTTATTGTCAAATTTTTAATTTTACTTTGATCTATTTGTTTCACTCGTAAATAGGGTCATGAACATGAATTGAAGTTATACAATGAGTGAATTTCACATAAATGGTATGAAATTTTCAGTGATGTATGAATTTTTGAACTTATTATTTTCATAAATGTGTTATAGAACATAGAAATGACACATATTTTAATTAGGTGGAATTTATTAAATTTATTAGGAGAACAATTCTTAAGTGTTATTTTATAGAAAATTTTCATGTTTTTAGGTTTTGGGACAAAATTGATCATAATTGTGAAACTAGACTAATTCTGGAATTTTAAGTGTTTTGAATTAGTTTTTATTTTAAAAAACTTTTTAACCAGTAATGAAAATTGTGTAATTAATTTTTAATAGCATTAAATACTAAATGGGATAAATTTAATTAAACTGGAAAAAAGTATTAATTCAATCATAAGTGTCCCATATGTAGCTCACATTTTAAGACCTAAAATCTATCTCCAAATTGGATGAATTTAAAATATGTTCCCACATATCACAAATGGACAAATTAATTGATAATAAATTTCATTGAGAGATTTAAAACATATAAAGAAAAAACATTCTCACTGTGTCCTCTATAAATGTCATAATTAAATAGTAAAATGATGCATTGGAATACAAAAAAAACAGAAATACAAATATATATTCCCATGTAAAATTGTAATAAAATTTGGTACGCATATCCATGATGGATGAAATTTTATGGGTGCATGAGAAATACATAGGAAAAAAATTATATATGATATCTTTTTCTAATTCATACACTTATTATTCTTATTACATTTAATATTTCAGAGGAAGGATCTGGAGTTAAAATGTGATGCCCCTCACCCTATAAATTTGAACTTCCATAACCATTCAAAGGATAATCCACTACACTTAAGATCTTTCTAGAGATTTGTTATTTTTTATTTTAGATCTTATTTTTTATATTTTTTTGTTTTCTTCTCATTCTAAAATATCAACTTTCATGTTTTAATTTCACTGTTCTTGTTTCTCTCATATTTTCTCTTTTTTGTTTCCCCCATATTTATTCTTCACTATGAACAATTTTAATCAGGTTCATGAGTAAATAACTCTGTGAATTTCCTATGGGATTAATCCGATTTTGAACCCAAGCCTCATTAAATTTCATTCTTAATTTTTCTTATTTTATTAGAGTTAGGTTGAGGGGGTATTGGTGGGAAAGGCACCTTTGTGTCTCCACTTTCCACCCAAGTATTAGCTTCTTCTTCCTACAATATCCTACCTCAATTGAGGAGGTGGATGTGACGTACAGTCAATTGAATGCACTTTATATTAAAAAAACTAAGAATAATATTTTCACATATATTATGGAGTGTTTCGATTAAGTAAGTATGAAATTAATAATGAGATGATGAAGGTTTACTCTAGGTGATTCTCTTAGAAGGATATCATTTATTTATAACTTCATTATATCTAAATTAATTATTTTTTCATCG
This sequence comes from Viscum album, assembly GCA_963277665.1. Lineage (NCBI taxonomy): Eukaryota > Viridiplantae > Streptophyta > Magnoliopsida > Santalales > Viscaceae > Viscum > Viscum album. Next base: position 1,429,817,356 of record OY728140.1, read on the forward strand.
AATCTACATATTTACTTTTAGTTTTCCAATTCATATTAAAATAAAAAAATTAATTTCTTTGATAAATATTAAATTTCATGAATCAGTAATAGTGGGTGATTGAACATAAATGAACCTCAAGTTAGATGACCATGTCCAGGCACTATACTACAATAGGAATAAATAACTAAAATTATTTTTCCACACAAAAAAATATGTGTGAGTAAATATATTTTATTTTTACTAGATATCCAATTAGTTTTAACTCACTATTTTTATTCATAATTGTAAAAATAAATTTCTTTGCTTTCATTTGAAAATATGAAAAAAAAATATCTTCCTGTGATGAATTCCAATTTAAAGTATTATGCGTGGATTGATTACTCATAATTGAAACCATAAGATGAATAAGTCAAAAATGAAGAAGAAGCCCAGTGGAAAGGAATTAGAGACAAAATTAAACAATTAGAGATAAAAATAGAATGGATAACCGAGTATGTTCATGTATATTAGAAGTGACTGATAGTGAAACCTAAACCTAAACTAGAACTAGTGGTGAAATATATTTCTCCAACCATTTCTTTATATCAATGAAATTTAGGAGGATAAGAATGATCTACTCAAAGATTTAATATTATCATCTCACACTAAACCATTGATTGATGATACTCATGAATTAAATATTCACACTACTACACTTATGGTATATAATAATTTTTTGGAAGAATCATGGTATAACTTTGTGGAAGGGAACTTGAAGTATGATCTCCCCTACTTTGAATAACCATCACCTTTTTTTCTTTTCTTTTTCCATTGAATAAGGAACCATCCAAGTGGTGAAATTTTCCAAAAAGATGGTGGAGCCTGGAAACCAAATTTTATCCACTACAACCCATATCCAACTAGGTCCTTCCATTAAACAACAACTAGAAGCTAAAATAACTTAGGGAGATAAATCATTCTTGAACTCAATTTATTTTTATTTTATTTAAACCAATTTGAGAATAAACTCTCTCTATTTGAATTTGTTAGATTTATCCATCACTTTGACTAACATGGAGGATGAATAATAAGAACATGATGTACATGATGAGGAATTCATATATATTCCCAAACCTATTAAAGATTTATTATAGGGATAAAATGAATAATTCTAAGTGGTATTTAAAAAAACAACTTACATGCTTCTGTATTTAAAGGGGAATGTTTCTTTACTAACCACATTTTCTTTTATTCGCATAAAAATGAAATTATCACAGACTTTTCCCTTTTTAATATTTTGGATGTAGTAGCTTCAAATAAGTAGACCTTCGATGAATTTAATGTTGAAATAGATAAGTTTTGGACCAATAATAGGAGGAAAAATTTATTTTTTTTGTTCCCCCACAATATGTGATGAATTAAATTGTTAAGGGGTTGGATATATTATAATATTTCCATGGGTTTATATATAGAAAACGTAAATATAATAACACTCATAAGAAAAATTTATGATGGTTTATTATAAAGAAACCACACCCACCTTCAAATTAGGGATAACCCACTAGAACTTCTGTACTAAGAGTAGAAAAATATTAGCACCCACTTAGGGGTCTAAACCATATTTTATCACTTTTCTTATCCATTTATCTTTATATTTTTTTTCTTTAAATATGTTTCATTTGTTTTTTATACTTTCTTTTAGGTGAAAATTGGTTTTAACTATAATGTTAACTCAAATATATTTCTAAAAATATGTTAGTTTGTATTGTGCTTTTATACTTCATTTTCTACTTCCCAATTTAATTCTGTATGAAAAGATTATAAAAAATAATTTTTTAATACAAATTTTGTAATAATAGTTTATGTTTGGGATATTGGAACAAGTATGTTTTGTTTTTCAGGTTTTTTTATCTTTTTTAATTTTTGGTGAATTTTTAAGATATGAAACTTGAATCTCAAAGCTTCCCTACCTAGTGAAAAATTGAAATCTAGATTTTTGAGATTTCATTTGTTCTAAAATTGCTTGAATTAAATGGTTATAGAGTTAATTTTTCTTTTGTTTTAATTGAAATTAATATTGATTACTAGAAATGGGAGTATTATTAAATAAATGAATGTAGAATTAGAATTATAACCTGAGGAAACAAGACTTTTATAATCAAACCTATGAAACTTTGATTTTGTGAAAAAATAACACCTCATGGAGCCAACTAAGATTATTTTTTATTTATATAACTCCTTTCAAACAAAATTAAAATAGTAAATTTGGATCCCATGTGAATTTTTGAGATATTAAGGACTAAAGAAAAATATAAAATATTAATAAATATGAACATGTGAAAATAAAATAAAACCCAAAAAAATATTTCTAAATTATAAAAAATTAATGGATTTAGGTTTGGGGAATATTAAATACCATATGATAAAGGGGTAAATTGACTTCTTTTAATATTATTTTAGTTTTATCAAGGAATTGTAAATGGATCGTAGATATAAGGAACCTAAAGGAGGGTGAGAATTGAAAGTGCTTCTTGTTAAATTTTTAATTCTATTTTGATATATCTATTTTAATCTAAGAAATATGGAATGAACATGAATTTAAGTGACTTAGTGAGATAAATTCACAATAGAGGAATAAAATTTTCATCGATGGATAAATTTTTGAATTTCATATTTTCAAGCATATGTATTGGAACCTATATAAAAAACATATTTTTGTTAAGTTGAATTCATTAAATCTCCCAAGACCGAAATGTTTAATTTAATAGGATATGAAAGATCTAATATTTTTATTAAATATAAATTAACTTTAATTTTTTTAATCCCACCAATGTCTTTTTTGGATAATTTTCATATTTATAGGTTTTTAGAGTAAATTGTGATTAATTTTAAAACTGGACTAATTATTGAATTTTAACCATTTTGAATCACTTTTGTATTTTAACTAGACAATTTTATACAATAATCAAAATTGTGAAATTATTTTTTGGTAGGATTAAACAGTGGATGGGTTAAATTTTATTAAACTGAAACAATGTCTGAATATAACCATAAAAAAACCCATATTTATCTCACATATAGAGCTGTGGAATTTGTTTCTAAATTGATGAATTTTGAATATGGTCCCACATATCACATATAGATAAACCAATTATATGAAAATTTCATAGGGATATTTAAAACGTACAAATTAGTATATTTCATTACATAGAAACTCAATATGTTGGCTTTATCAAGGTCATAATGGCATGGAAAAATTTATAATGTGAAAAAAAATAGTATCTAGACCAGAAATATGTCACTAAATAATTTTTTCATAACATTTGTTATGATTTTCTAAAAGGGATGAAATTTTTTAGTTGCATAAATAAGGCATATTGAAAATCTATTTAGAAGAAATTTTTTTAATTAGTCCATTTACTGAACATACCTTATAAAATTTTTTGGATGAAATATTTAGAGATAAAATGAGTTACCCCTCTCCCTATACATTAGAACATTCATAACCATTCAAAGGTTTTTTTTCTACAATGAATTTCTATTCAGAGTTTTGATAATATTTTTTTTCTTTTAGTTTTTATTCTATAGTGTTTTTTTCTTCTCATTATATAATATTGTATTTTATGTTTTAATTTACATTTTCTCATTTTATCTATTTGGTTTCCCCCAATTTTCTCCTTAAATATGAATTTTTTTAATCATGATCATGGGTAACTAAATTGAGCCATTTCCCTTGGAAATAGTCAAGTCCTAAAATAAAGTCTATTCACATTCATTATAAATGTTTCTTATTTTTTTTAAGTTACTCTAAGGGGGATCTCAATGGGAAATTCATATTTATGTATCCACTATCTACCTGAGGACTATCATTTTCTTCTGAAAATATTCTCCCTTGATTGAGGATGATCAGGTCCACTACCTTCGATTGAGTGTACTGTATATTTACTACCATTGAAAAAGAGTATGTTGAAAAATATGATGGATTTGGTTGATTAAGTATGAAATTAATAATGAGATGATGATGGTTCACTCTAGGTGATTCTCCTGGGAGGATCTCATTTATTTCGAACTTCATTCATTCTATACTAATTTTATTTGAAATTCATATATATATATATATATTTAATTTTAGAATTCGATTCCATAATAAAACCCCAAATTTCATTAATTTTATATGTAGGAAATTGGTTGAATTAATAATAGAGGTTGATTAACCAAAAAATCTCCTTAGGTGAGTTGACCATGGTCGGACATTGTTCTGTACCGTGAAAAAATTAATTAATTATATTCAGAACACCTTATATTAGGATCCCATGTTTGTAACACCCCGAGCTTCCACAATACGCTTCTCATTCAATAATGCAATAGCTTGCATTGTACGCAACTTCGAGTTCTAAAACACCGCGACTAATCATAGTAGCTGTTATGAATAGTAATAACCACTTTTTAAAATTATAGAAATTTTATATTTCAAAATGGACTTCATTTTTGTGTTCGTAATATCGAAATTATCCTAAGTTGAATTTTTGTAACTTTCTGAGAACTTCCAATTTTTTTATGAATAGTGAAAAATACTTAAAACAACTTTTTTAATCAAAATAATTTATTGTGATAAATTATACTATTTAGTGGTTTTAAAGTATAATTAGAATATATTTTTACCATTTTATCCAATGGTGGTCATTAGAATTAATTTAACATTGAAATTGGACATAAACAATTGCCAATCTTTTGATATAAATTGTTTCTTAAAAACACGCTATTTGTTGTGACAGCGGGAATTAATTATAAAATTAATTAATGCAACTTATATGTTTAGAATTTTGTAAAATAGACACCATTTTTGAATTCGGAATATCAATTATAGCTTAGGGTGAAATTTTGGCATTGTTCTGAAAAACTTCAATTTTTGATGAATAGTGAAACCATTAAGTGGTAGTTAAATAACTGATTTTTCGTTTAAATGAAATATTACCACTTCTGTGATTTGATTTTCAAAAATCCAACATACATGGTTGTCATTAAGAAGTAAAATGTGGTTCAATGAGATTAAAATAATTTTTTGGTGAATAGTAACTTTTAAGTTCTTAATCGCGATTAGAGGTAATTAGTATAGTTTAAGGTACAAATAATGTTTTAATAATATGAGATGAGCATGAAACTTGTCCTACTCCTATTGGATGAGTCATGGCCGACCGAGACAACCAATGGGTCAACTTGTGGACCCCATGAAGCCACTTTAGTTGGAAAATGACATTAATATATATTTATTTAATGATAAAATTAAATTGAAACAAACATGGGTTGTTTTACTAAAACAGTTTTTAAGTGGGGTTACACAAGTCCAAATTTTGACTATAAATATTCAATAGAATTCTAAAAATATATCCTACATCATAGTAGTTTTTTTATAATTTTTAGACATTAAATAAATTAAATTATTTATGACATCATTATGATGCAGTGATGACCTCATTATTTAACGATTTAAATAAAATGAGAAGATAATGAAACATCCAAGGCTTACACTTGTCCAACGCCTATTGGATGAGGAGATTTAGAACCCTTATCAACTTATCCACGAATTATATAAGTGTGGGACCTTTAGAATCCGAAAAGCATTGTGTAATAATGTAACATTTCAATCTTTCCAAAAGATCCCCTCCTCTCCTCTTATAAAAGGCCCCCACCTCTCCCACCTTATTCACACCTTCAAGCCATTTGGCTCGGCCAACCTCTGCCCAAATACTCTCCCAACTTCCCCCTCTTACTCCTAGAATCCTCACTTTGGGCAGAACTCTTCTCAAGGAAGCCTTTGGCTCAAATCAAAAAAGAGTTACCCGATTTTGAGGTAATGTCTTATCTAATGTTGTTTTGTTTTGTTTTTCTTCTCCAACCCCCTAAACTCTTTTTATTCATTTATTTTGTAACAACACAAGTATCCTCAATATACTAGGATGTTTTTATAAGATGGATTCGAGCTACACTTACACACACCTACATCTAATGGTTAAAGAACATACGGTTTCTGTGGATGGCGAATTTCTGCCTCACGAAATGATGATTGTTCAACACTCATATAACACCTTCAAAGGTGGCCATTAAAATGAAACTATTTTTATATATGATATATAATATGTTTATGTTTTACTTATGCTTCTTTATTTCTCATTTATGGCATACTTTATGATTTCCATTATGGGTAAAATGCGATAATTTCATTTTTTGAAGTGCGGACTACCGCCACCTCAAAGTGATTTGAATCGTTAATGCCATATGTGGTATGTATAAAGGATGGATTAAATGGTATTATACACTATATTATACTTTAATTATATTATAAATTTATATCATTATGATTTCATTCCATTAAATACGAAATAGAAATGAAAGTAGCGTTCATGCGTACGTACGGCTTACCGTCTCCATGAACGGTGCATTTCATTTCTTACCTCTAAATGTTACGTGACATTATGGATGAATGTATATACTGTATATATATGATATATATGATATCTACATCATGAATATAATTTTGGATATAATGGATATTTCACCACATGAACAACTTGTAATTATAAGAAGTTTATTTTTGACTCAAGTACCAAAGATCGACAAAACGACCGTTATTAACTTAAATAATTACATAATGTTCATAACATGGTAATAAGGGATATAAAAGGAATAATGAACATGAAAAAGGTTCTTAAGTAAATAGGAATTAACTATATTTTATTATTCAGGAGGTTAAAGAACGGTCGAGTCAGGACAGGACGCTAGGTAAGGGAACTTCTTAACCCAACTTCCATTCTTTGGGTTAATCTCCTACTTTCAAATTATGTCATGATATTATTATGTCTTATTTTGTATTATTTATGTGTACCTATAGTGAATATACATTATATATCTATTTTATTTTAAAAAGGATCTTTGTATGGACTTCGTCTCAATATCCTTTCATTGAGGCATATTTGGTTTTATACACAAATTTCTTTTATACGGTGTATAAACCACTTTGATTTTTACGTTCATTCAAAAGGAATCTTTTTTATACGAAGCGTTTACTAAAAGACAAAAGGGAATGTTTTTGTCGTACGTATGTGGCGACAACGACTTCTCCACCGCCGTGACCACTATTTGAGTTTCGGCTTCCTCTACAAGCCATACCCTTTTTTTAATGAAGAATAAATACCATGTTATACTTTTCTTTTATTTTGGTATTGAAAATGGTTTTGAAAGCATTTTTATTATATAAATGTGTTGTATTGATATCTTGTGATTGAAATGTGGAAATGTTATGTTTCCTTTATGCATGTTTTATTTGATACGATTATGTTATGGTTTATGAGATGTTTAAACCTGTTCATATGAGGAATGTATTGGACTTAATAAGTGACGGGTGGAGCCCGCTATAGCTCCTCGATGCATTGGTAGGTCTCATGAGACAACTAGACGTGGAATTGGCCGAGGCCCTTTCCCAATTTGATTTATGGTTTTGGTCGAGGCCTTAATCATTTTAGACGTCTTGGCTGAGGCCTTGACAAAATGTTTCAGAATGTCCGGCATTATACATTCCCTCATTATGAAAGTGGTTATTGATATTGCATGTGATTATTCGACCAGTAGAATATCTATGTGAAGAAGTGAATGGCATTATCTCATTTTACTTTTTCCATATTATGTTGAAGTTCAAGTTTAAAAGTCTTTTGTTTTAGTTATACATTTCCTTAAATGTTTATGTTTATTTATGAAAGCTTCCACAATATTGTTATCCTTACTGAGCATATGAGCTCACCCCTTTCAATGTTTTAATATTTTCCAGGATGTGAAGAAGTATTTTATGAATGACCTGCAGGGATAGTCAGAAGAGGATATGAGTGTGGACTATGAAGAATTTGTTATTAGTTTTTCACTTTATGATGTAATGTAACATTTATTAATGTATCTAGTGTTTCCAAGGCTACTAAACTAATCGGTCTTTCGAGACATGATCTTTTGTGATCATGCCAATGTTACGAAGTAATGCACCGACTCTGGGAAGCTGGGGTCGGGGCGTTACAATGTTAATATGACTACCTAATAAACACTAGAAAAAATATATAATGGATTAGGACACCATAAAATTTTATTGGGATCAACTCTATATTTTTTCCTCCTATACCGCACCTTAAATTCTATCTGTTTTCTTTCTGGGGGGTTGGAACTTTTCTTATTTTATTTGGGGTTTCCCACACTTAGTATCCCCACATGGATATCAGGAGGAATAATAAGAGGTGGTTCATCCCATAAAACCCCATCCACATTCATATTGGGATAAAGTGTTGAAACTATTTACTATGGGGAATAAAAACCTAGCACTAGCATGGGGTGGCCAACCAATGTTTTATCCTCTTTTTCCATTAACTTTATTTTTATTTACTTTTATTTCATTAATTTTATTATGTTTTGTTTTTTTTGTTTATTTATTTAATGTAATTTTAATGTGGTAGAAACTATGATCTTAACTCAAGTTTTTCACTAGAAAATAAATTTATGTTGTATCTTTCCTAAAAACATAGACCCCTATTTTTTTATTTTGTTGTACTAAAATGAAGGGTATGAAAATTTTATTTTTGGGGTGTCAAACCACTTATATGTTTTTTTTTTGTTTTTTTTTTCATTTTTTAGAAAATTTAGATTCAATGAATATTCTTGAAAATATTTCACACATGAGTTGATTTTGAGAGATTTTTCTTGGTTTTGTAAGAAGTAGATTTTAAATTATTATTGATGATAAAATATTTACTATGAATTTTATTTTCATTCATTTTTATGAGTTTGTACAATTTTTGAAATAAAATCCCATGAAACACTAACTTAAATATTTACACCATATTCTGAGATATTCTAAACCATTTTTACTTATTATTCCTAATACCAACACTTTTTTGAGATAAACTCATATTTTTTGTATGAACTAGAACTTATGGTCTAATCTATTTCAAATATTTGGAATTAAAAAATATTTTTAATACGATTAAATATTTTTTGGATAACCATATTTTAATGTAAGACCTACCTTTACATTTACCCTTTTTATCCTTTTTAATCCATGAATTTTATTATATTCTTAAAACATATTTTGAGCCAATTTTTCTTCACTCACCTTCCCTTTTAATAATTTTGCAGAGATAATTCATGTTTGACTTTTGTGAAAGGGATTTTCTTCAACGTTATTTGGGATATAGCTAATTTTTTTGTGTGTCAGGTATGTATAAACATTTTTCAATTTAAAAATTTAAATTATTAATTATTTTTTTTAATTTATTCATATCAAACATTACTCCACAAAATTTAAAAAATAAAAAAATATCAATAGAGAAAAAAATGAAGATCTTCTTGAATTTTCCATTATGATTTATTTTTGACTCATGAACCTCAAAAAAATAAAAGGCATGAATTTTCATTCAATCATTTTGTTATATTTTCATCTCACCCTATATGAAAAAATAAAAAAATTGAAAACAAAGAATAAGGATGAATTCATTCATTGCATTCATCGTTTGACACATGATCCATGTCAAAAAAGGGGGTATTGGGTTTATAATTTTTAAGGTGGATTTAGTGAGTTCTTTGAAGTTTGTTTATTAAAATATTCATGTGATTATACTATGATTTCAACCTCCTCTTTTTAGCCATAAAAGTTTCCACTTTTTTACACACTAACCCTTGGCTATTGAATTAACATTAAAAAGTACTCATGAATGAAAATATTTTTATGTCTCATGGTGTGGAGAGATTAGAGTTTTCAAAAGCCTATAGTGATACATTCCCTTCCCAAATATGATCATAAATTCAAATAAAATTTATCTTGAGTGAAGAGTGACACAAAATTCAATGTAAGGTATGTTGTTATTGGGTCATGGATGTTTTTTTGAGGTTGAATGAATTTATGTGTGAGAAATGAAAATTAATGGTTATTTTTTCATATATGATACATGATGTAATTCAATTTTAGATTTTTTTAAATGTTTTCCCTTTTGATTATTATGTGTATTTTGATTCATATATTAGAAAATTTTCCAGGAGTTGAATAGTTAAGTCTAGAGTATTGATGTAACTCATAATTTGACACATTTTATAATGTACCTAGTTGTTTTATATCCATAAAATTTCATATTTTAAGTGTAATTTTTACATTTTTTTAGAATAAATTTAGATTATTTATAAAAATGGACTATTTTTAAAATTTTTAATATTTAAGTCAATTTTAAATTAGGAAATAAATTTATCTACATGAATAAAAAATATGAAATTCCTTTTCTTAGTCCAATAGGATTTCTAATATACATTTCATTAAAATGGACCTTGAACAAAATCTTCTATTATGAAGCCCAAAATGAGCATATAATTCAGGTCTTGGAATTTGTGCCTAGTTTTTTATAGTTTCAATGGTGATACCATATCTCCATAAAAGCTAAAATAATGGATTTGAAATTCTATGTGCAAAAATATAATATGCATTCAATAATTTTATTTTACTACATGTGTTCTTGATCATGCTTAATTTATGGTCATATTTGAATGGTAACTTGGTGCATTGTAATTTCAACAATCAATCAAGTCAAAATAATATTCCTACGTAAATATGTGATACCATTTTGTACACATTTGAAAATAAGGATAAATTTTTTGTTTACAAATAGGACAGATACATAAATAATTTTAAAGATTAAAATATTTCCAAATTCTACCATTTATTTTGAATAATTCATGAAAACTTTTGAAGGATAATTTCTAGAGACAAAATTTTCACCCCTTTTTCTATAAAAATGCACCTCCTCTTCCATTTAACGAATTTTTAAATCTTGAGTAAATGTTTAGTGGATATTGTGCTATAATATTATAATATACTTTCAATATATATTACTTTAGTTTTCTTCCTCTCATATATGTTGTTTTCCTTTCACTTTTGTGTTATTCCACCATACCTCAATAATACTCTCTATGATGAGTAACTAACCCAAGGATTTTCTTTATGGAGGTTTTCTAAGTATTCCTGAATTCATGTTCATTAATTCATAATGTTTATTTTCGATTTTTAATAGTTTACTGGGTGTATTTAATAATTATGAAGTGATTTTCCATTATCCCAAGATAATATCCCCAATTTTATTTTATTCCCTATCTTATTTGGGAATCTTTTCACATGATGGAGTTGATTTTGTTTGAGAGATGAAATGACATATGATGGAGCTAGGTATTGGAAGGTGTCACACTCTCAATTGAGGTTTTTTCTTCATTACAAATTATTAGAGGAGTTGATATTAGGTGTGATGAATATATCTTCTTAGCATGCTAAGTTTCACAGTCAAAGTAGGGGTCAATAGTTCATATATGACAGAATAAATTATGAAATAGAATTTAGAAAATAATAATAGATAATGATGGAATTCAATACTAGGAACAAGTTATTTCTTTCTTATATTTGTTTATTTTTTGTACTTTCTTATTGATTTTTTATAAATTCCATCATTCTCAAACCCAAATTCTTCGAATTATGAATAGTGAGTGCTTAATTCTTAAGCCTCCTCACGAGATAAAACCTATTTCAGTCCATAAATGACACTTAGTAAACATTATATATATTTTGAGAGTGTTCACATAACCAAACATCAAGGAACATACTGAGTATATTTATATGCTCACCCCTACATTATATATATATATAATATTTTTATAGACTTTTTAGTGTTATTTGGTGGCCTTATCTTGAGAAATATGAAATTTCTTTCCATAAGAAATATTTATTATACCTTTTTTTGAGGTGTAGTGGTGATGTTGGACTTTTTTAGGAATATTATCATTTCTTACATGACCTTTTATGACATCAGATGAATTTTACATACATTATTAATGTATTATAAATATTAATAGAATTTATATATTCATGGTGTTGATTATATTTCATTTAAAAAGGGTAATACATTATAAATATGTGTGACCATATTCCCTTCGTGTTAATCTCTGACCCATATCCTACATAAGGTAGGATTTAAGGATTATATTCAAACTCATTTTTGTCCTAGGTTATGTCCCAATGAGGGAGGTTCTTAATAGAATAGTATTAAAGAGGGTTTTTTATGAGGTTTTGAGTAGGTACTGGTGAGGATGGAATGGGTGGTGAGGTATCTATATTACTAGAACCAAATTTTTTAAATCAAATAAAAAACTATATTAACACAAAAGGTCCCATGTGATCAAATGAAAATACCTTTAACCTATAAATCAATACTCAGGTAATAGTATGATAGATGCATGGTATCTTGATAGGTTTCAATTTATGAATCATGTAATTTCAGTTCATTATTATTGTGTGTAAAATATCCAGAACATTTCTGAATTTTTATTATGGTATTTTGATATATAATTATTTTATAATGATGAAAGTTGTATTGATTTTTTTTAAATACCTTTTTTAACAATGTTTAATGTTCTTCAAGGATGAATTTTTTTAAAAATTAGTTTTTAATATATATAACTAGAAATATGAACTTGGGAGTTGATTTTTTAAGTTTTTTGGTGAAATGGGCTAAAATATTAATTCATTTAGACTTGGAATGAAATTTTTACTATGTCATTAGGTAAATTATGTGGTGGTTACCCTTATTTATAAATTTAGTAATTTTTAGAGGTGGTTTTAGTTTCTTATAAATTCCATCTGATAGTGAAATTTAAATATATTTTTTTGTAATTAATTTAATATCAATTATAATTACAAAATAAATAATTTAAAATTGTTATAAATTTTATATAGTGGAATTGAAAAGGAATATTAAGAAGATAATATCCAAAAACATATTATGTTGATGAAATATCCAATCAACAATGTTAATGGATGGATTAAAAATATAAAATTAATGTGAGAGTGTGAGGGAGAGAGTAAATAATGTTCTTTATGGGAGTAATGGCATGAAATTATTGAATTAATTAAAGAAAATGAATTCATAAATTTTATTTTTCCATCATAAAATTTTCTTGGGTATTTTCAAAATTCTATATATTATCTTAAGAGAGAAAACATTGCTATCAATATGTTTTGGAGGATCAAGTAGAGATAAATGAATAATGAGGATAGATGAACGATCTTTGGTAGATTATAGATTTATGATTATTGTGGAATTAAGGTAGGTGACTCAAAATTATTAGTTTTTTTATAATCATTTGAAATCTACCTTTTATTTGAGTTTCCATATTAAGTTCATATTTCATAATAATCTGTAAAAATATTAAGTATTTAACTAAAACTATCAATAAAATAAGAACTTTAATTATTATAAATTTTTATGGATTAATAGTAGTGTTTCATTACATGATAAATATTTTTAAAAATATTTATAAAGATATAATTTATCATAAAATGTAATTTATATTATATTTTTGTTGAAAATTCATTATAAAAGATATATTAATATATTTACATATTTTGGGGATGATTCTAAGTAAGAGATAATGCTAACATAGTGAAAAATTTAATAACTGAGAGGTTGGTTTTCTTAAATTTGAGATAGGGATGTTTTAATTCAACAAGGTAGCATGAAAATTTCTATAAATTTATTTCAAAAAATTACAGAGTCTTACACATGACTTCTGGAATGGTGATGAAAAATAGGCATAGGTGTGTACCAAAATGTTATAGGATATTTCTAGTTTTATAAGTTTTTCAAAAACAATAATTTATTTGTAGAGGGTTAGTGAGGTAAAAATATACCATACCAAATCTACATGAGGTTCATATAATTTTATGAATCAAGTAATCTCTCTTATGTGATTTTTCAGTTATGTGTGTTGAAGGGTGTGGGGAATAGAGTGAATATATTTGGTGAATTACTCATACTATAAAAATAGTATAGATATTATAGAACTTGTTTACGCCTAGGATATATGTAATGTTATTACTGTAGTAAATTACTACCTGGGATTTATATATGGTGAGCCTAGGTGGATTTCTGGTATAAGTTTGAGGTGCACTTATTTACTTCCATGGATCTTTTTATAGTGAACCTAGGTGAGAGAGTGGTGTATCTATGTGGTGTGTTTATATTCGCTAAGACCTTTGTATGTGTAATGGCCTATGTTTTAGAATAAATGGATTTTGTGGCTTTGAATACATTTATTATATATGAGAGCGATATAAATATAAATAGTTATATCGAAGAGAATTATGGAACATAATGATAAGGAGGAAGAGGACAGTGATGTTCTTGAAAATTATAAATTAATATATATTTTATATGTGATGTATGGTTATTTTGATAGATATTAAAGAGGGTAGAATCCCATAAGGTGGACACAAAATAAAAAAATGAGAGTCATCAATGGTAGATACTGATACAACCAATATAGGTTATGGTGGGGAGAGTCCCAAAGAGGGGATACCTAGAAAATAGTTGATTTTTCCTACGAATATACAATGACCCACCCAACATATTTTTATATTTATAGAGGTCCATGTGAGTAGATATCTACATAGATATATTACTGTGAGTTCCATGTAGTTTGATAGCTACATATTGGTGGTGATTTTATAGTGACGCCTTTTTTATGTGTTTCATTTGATCATATTATGATCATTGGTAGCAGAAGAAAACCCAAAACATTGAAGAATATATCTCTAATAATAAAAAATGTATGATTATCTGAAAAAAAAAAGAATAAAAATGGTGTACCTAAAACTCCCTAGCATCAGCAGCATCCACCTTAATCTTTGATGTGGTTATCTTAATGATGATCATAAGGAGAATATATTGAATGCCTCATACCTTTGAGGTGAATACGCCAACCAATGGATCCATAAACTCTTTAATCAAGTTAATATTTACATTTCATCACAACCCATAATAGACTCTGATGAAAATAAATTAGGGACAACTCAAAGTTATATATTGAGAAGATATTATCATTCCACCACTCGTATAAAATAAATTGTAGCAAAAAAGGAATAAATGATAAATGTATATTCCCTTTATTATAATAACATGAAAACCCATACAACCATTATATCAATCTCTCATTTGTCATATAAAAAGATATTCAACATCATCCTCCTGGTTTTTCTAGGATAACAATTTCATCAATGGGTCTATTACATTCTCCTTAGTACCCACCCAACTAATTTTTGTGTTTCCCCTCTAAATAAACTCTTGTATGAGATGGTATTTATAAAGGATTTGTTTGTTACTTTGGTGATACTGGGGTTCCATAAATAGAGAAATTACCCCATTATTATCCCAATATTCCTCAATTTCTTCCTCAATACTAGGAACCACCTCAAGTTCATAATCGAACTTATTTATATAAACTTATTCATTCATAGAATCATATATATTGTTCTAATTTTCCTCTATTTCAAGTCTACTATGGTTGATATTTTGGAAGTATTTAAAAGGATATCTCCACCATTCATGTAAAACACAAATCTATATTGAGATTTCATATCAATGTTTTTGAATTGGAAACTAGAATCTATGTAACCCATTAAACAAATATCATCTTTACCTCCAAAACCATGAACATATCCTTAGTCCTTATTAAGTACTTATAAATTTTCTTCATAGTAATCAAGTTACTCTCACCAAGATTCAATTGGTATATAATATTTATACTCAAAACATAAGAGACATTAGGTCAAGTAAACAACATGGAGTACATGATAGATCTTATAGAAGATGCATGAGGAGTATTTCACATCATTTTAACTCTTTAGAATGATTTTTAATCTTCAAATGTTTTATGTCATGAAATAATGTTAAAAATACATTCTTAAAATTCTTTATTCTAAATAACTTTATCACTTTACCAATATATTTATTCTTACTTAGTCCAAGTAACCATTTAGATATATCACTATAGATCTTCAAAAAAACTATATAGGAATATTCACCCATGTGTTTTATTAAGAAAATTTTACCCTACCAAAAATTAATAAAATAAAGTGACAAGAAATCATTTTCAGTAATAAATATTCTATATACATAAAATATAAAATATAATTTAACATTATTACTATGATTCTAATACACAAAGGAATCATCTGCATTTTTGTGAAACAGAACTCTTTTATTGCATCACAAAAATGGATATTTGAACTTTAAGAAGCTTGATTCAGTCTATAAATGGACTATTGCAACTTACAAACATTATAAGTCTCATTTGAAATATCTAAAACCTCAGGTTATATTATATATATATCCTCAAATAAAAAACCATGAAGGAATACATTTTTTACATCCATCTAATATAACTCATTATCATAATTTTCTATTATGGCTAGAAAAATAGAAATGAAATTTATCACTATAATAGATGAAAAGGTATCCTCATAGTCAATACAATTAATTTCGGTGTAAGCTTTAGAAACTAGCCATGTTTTATAGGTATAAAATATTCCACACATGTGATATTTCTTATGGAGAAACCACTTTCACCGTATGAGTCTTACCACTTTAGGTAGATCTAACTACTTGAAAAATTCGTCAATGTACCGGGAGTCTATCTCATATTTCATGGATTTTTAACATTTCTATTAATTAGAACTCCCAATTTATTCTTATTGATTGGAAGGTTCATCACCTATGAAAATTACCTCATCATCATTTTCTATGTGAAATATATATATCATTATTTATTGAGTAAATATACAAGACATTTGTGGTTCCTATATGAATTTATTTGGTTCTTCTTTCATAACTCTTTGTCAAACTGATTAAACATCCATATTAAGAACACTTCCTTTTTTTATTGAAATTATCCATGTTCAACATTCCTCCCATTTAATACTCTATCGTAGTTTTTTCATTCTAGTAAAAAAACTTCTTGAGCAACAAACACTTTGTGTTCAGTAGATTTATAAATATAATATCCCTTAGTTTCCTTTTGGGAAAAAAATAAATAATCAATTTTCGGACTTGTGCCCTAGTTTGTTAGAATCAAATTTTTGTATGAGTCATTTGCAAAACCAAATCATAAAATAAGACATAATGGGTTGTTTCCAAATTCATATCTCATATTGTGTCTTTAATAATGCTTTAGATGGATAATGGTTTAGTAATAATGCAACAGTTTCTCTAGAATAACCCTGAATTGAGATAAGAAGGTCATAAAGACTCATCATTTATTAAACCATATCTAAAAATTTGTGACTCCTCCTTTTATAAACATCATTACATTATGGTGGACAAGGAGTAGTGGGTTGTGCAATGTTTCCATAATATCTCAGATGAGTTATGAAATTATGTCTCAAGAATTATCCATCCTGATCTAATTAGGGGAATTTAATACATCTACCCTGTCAATTATTTACTTTGACCTAAAACAATTAGAAAATTTCAAAACTTTCATACATGTGTTTCTTCATAAACACATATCCATACTGACTAAATTTATTGGTGAAATTAAATAACTACCTAAACCCACCATTTTGTTATGTGCTCATTAGTCCATATAGAACACTATCTCACCTTTCTCCCAAAAGGTGACTTTGTCAATTTTTCCAAAAAACTATATTCACAATTCTCAAATGATTCTTAATCAAATGAGTCCAAAAATCCATTTCTATGGAGTTTTTGAAAGTTTTTTTCATTTGTATGTCAAGGGAGTTAATGCCAAAGGTATGTGGTATTAGAATAAACCCTAAACATGTTATTCTAAATGTTATAAGTAGGATTATCCATACCCATAATATATAGACCATTCATTACACTCCCAATACCATAAAAAATTTCATCCTTATATATAGAAAAATTCTTTTTCTTAATAATGAATGAAAATATCATCTATTCCAAAAAAGATAAATAAATAAGATTCCTTTTTATAGTGTGAAATTAATAATAGTTTTTCAATTCTAGGATCCATAATATCTTAGGTGCGGCCTATAATGGATCTTCTCTTTCTCTATTACAAACATGAAGAACTACTTCCACCTTAATTAACTCATTCATATCTATGAGTCTATTTTTCTAATACAAATATGTGACACACTCAAAATATATAATACCATTGAGTCGGAATTGGTTGAATTGATTCCAATAACATTTAATCTTAGGTAATTTGAATGTTTCACCTTAATAACTCTTCTCAAACCTAGATACCAAAATTTAACTATCATATGTTTCATACTAAATAGTGATCTCAAAATGATTAATGTGAAGTATACCATAATCTATAATAAAGATATAATAGTAGATGGCTATCATGTATTATATCATTCAATAAGTAATTTTAATGAATGTTATCCCACTAAAATGATTACCCCAAACATCATATACATTTAGTGAGCCAAGATCCATATTTTACTAAGAAATGAATCTATTTTTGTGTGAATATAATTACTCTTGTTTTTTTGGTAGGGATTCATACCAATAAAAATAGTTGCAATTCTTGGATAGTTGAGTGGACAAACACTTATCTAAATCTATCATATGGATTTCATTAACTATATCCCTCTGGTATTCCAACCATTAAGCTTTCCTAGCTAAGTGTTACACACAAAAAATGTTACAACAAATATAATACTACAAAATACATGGGAACGCATATTTTGTGTGAAGCAACTTGGTTGGAAAATATATGTTCACTCGTTTCCTACGTTCCTTAAACAAGATAATCCATTGAAAACCCTCTTTGGAAAGAAACTACCTGGTTGGATGATCAAGCCCATTATAAGTACTTATTTGGAAGGAATCTCTATTACTTATTATGTAATAATTATCTTTTCATTTTGTATTAATTGTTTTATTCATTCATCAAATGATTTAGTTTTGCAATCCTTATCCCAATAATAAAATTAATTTTTTCACATCACATGAATGTGTAACATTTTACACAACCAAAAAAAATTTATTAATCACCCAAAAATAAAAGATAATTATATTAATAAATATACAAATTCATCAAAAATAATATTTTATTTGAAATATTCTTATAAAACCATAGAAATATATGACATTGATAAACTTCACATGATAAATCCTAGAGTGACAGATAGCCAACCCATTCACTTCTCAAAAATGGCATGAGCCTCTAGGCTAGTAGGTTATCTGACCCCAAGTCCCTCTAACCAGATAATCTCCACTCAAGTTAGAATTAAATTCATGATATTTATAACAAATAATATTCATAAATTATATTCAAAAACTATTCTTATGTTCATAACTATAATTTAAAACTGAGTTTATGGTATATTTAAACTAAATTTTATTATATTAAACCTATCATGACATTCCATGATCTATCCAAGACGAAATTTAGCAGTTAATCTATAAAAAAAACAATATTCTCATTTAATAAATTTTTTATTAAACATCAATTCCAGATTAATTTAAAAAAGAAATTAAAATTTTATTTTTTCCAATACATGAGGCATTTATTTACTACTCGTATAAAAATTAATTATTACCTTTTTATAAATTAGATAAAAAATTAATATAAACATTTTAAATTAAAAAATATAAACTCTTTAATAATATTATTATAGGGAATATCAAATATTATTTAATTAATTAATAATACTATTTATCAATTCCATTTTTTAAGTGGTTTATAAAATATCTTTAAACAATGCTTAACTTTCATTTTAAACACTTTCAGATTAATTTATTATCAAAAATTAATAATTAAAAATATAAAAAACTTTTATATTTTATCCATAAAATATATAATATTTATAAATTACTTCTCATGATTTTTATATAAGACTTTTATTTCTAGATCATAATTTATTTCATATAATTACAAAAAGGTATTTTCAATATTAACATTAATTATTCTACCAAAATTCTAAATGTTTCAAAAAAATTAATTAATTATAAAAAATATATAATTATTTAATTTATAAACCTTTTCTAAATTAAAATATCTAAAAATACCTTTTACATTCAATTGTGAACACTTTATAAAGCATTAAAATCAAAATGTTAAAAAAATTATTCAACATTTTAATATTCACCACAACTTGAAAAATGTCATGGGGATCAAACATTGCCTATATTTTCTATAAATAGTCACCATGATCATTACTAATAGGTGGTATCCCTGAAATATATTTGGTTCTTAGGGAATATAGTAAAGAACCATTATGGTCGTCACTACATTGTGGTGTCAGTGACATGGGAGTTTTGAAGTGTCCATGGCTATACTGTGGGCACATACAAGGTGTGGTGATGGTTATTTTTTTAATAAAGTCAACTCAGAAATGTTTAAATATTTATGAAACTCACTTAAATACCACCTATGGGTTTCATTTGATCATCCAATTATCATTATCAGTGAATGTTAACCGAAAACATTGAAAACACTATTCATAAGAATCAAACATGAAATTGTATTAAAAATGAACATAAAAATTGTATACTTGAAACACCTGAACATCAGTAGCATCCATATTTATCTTCAATAGAGTTATATTCACTACATTCATGAGAAGAAGAAAAAAATCATCTTACCTCTTAGGGGAATACCCTATGTAGTGGATCCAAGAATGCCTTCTGAGGACTCTTGAATGCTAGAAGTGGTGCTAGTATGTTTTTTCATTGATGAATGAGTTTTTAGAAGATAAGAGAGAATTATCTAGTATGTAATCACCATAGTAACTAAAAATCCATTATAAAGAAGATAACATCCTATTATATATAAAACTATGATGTTATTTATTAAATAAAGTGTGTTAGTAAAACGAGATGACCTGGGTTTCATCACATAGAATTCATTCATTTGAACCTATTGGTGTTCATTCATTGAAAAATTTAATGAAAGAAAATTAAATTTTATTAATGTACTTATACATTGGCTTGTAAATAATTATAAAATAGGTTGTATGATGATATAGCACCCACATGCATCACATTCATACTGAAACCCATGTGGATATTGACCATGACTTCAAATTCACAACCACGGTATGGTGGTTCCTATTTTAGTGCATATTTAACACCCTATGAGTGGGAAAGTATATGAGGATATTATAGTGATTTCCATGTGAGAGGATTTTATTCTAGGTTATTGGATATATATTAGTGGTGGTTATGTGATAATGTGTGTTAGGGAAAGTGTTACAGTTTAAAAAGTATGATAATTATATGTTATATAATAGAATTGGATAGATGGTTTAGTTTCTAGAGATGTATGTTGTTTTATTATTATTATTTTGTTTATTCATTACATGGATTCGTTATTATTATTTATTTATGTGGACACATGAATGATCAAGGGATGAAAATTATATTTATATTTATATACTCACCCCTATTTTATATTTACTATTTTTTATATTACTTATATTTTTTTGTGGTTTTTAGAAACTATATATCTGGACAAAAAAAACAAATTTATGGTTATGTATTTTATCATACCTTAAAATAGGTATAAAAAAGATGTTATAATTTATGGTTGTATTATTGTTCATGGAATTTACTTTTATAAAACATTATTAATTAGATATAGATTATTCATGAACATTGTATAGGAATTGAATTTGTATATTCATATTAATGTGGAGTTTTCATTTAAAAATCGCAATGACTTCCATATATGTGTGATTGATACCCTTGGTGATAGTATCCAACCCTTTTCCTATTGATGGTGGGTTTCACGGATACACTAAAACATTTTTCTACCTTAATGGAGTCCCAATAAGGTTATGAAATGAAAAAATTCATGTAAATAAAAATATAAAACTCTTTTATCACTTTCTGTTAAGGCATTACATTATATTTTGACAATCATCTTCAAAGTTACACAATATTTTATCTACATCATTCAAAAAAATTTAAAACTTCTACGATGTTCTTAATTTTTTGTATGAAAGTACACATAAACCCAATTATATCTAAAAAATTATAGTTATAATTGAATTAATTAACATTTTTAATATCTATTTAAGCTACATATTATTGATAAAATTACTAAATTTCCATTTCTATAAACTTTCATCATTAACAATCACAATGTTTGTTAGCATAAATCTAACAAAATATTTTTTTTAGATATGGTTGATGATGAAGATAAATAAATATAATTTAAATTGCTCAAATTTATGCCATGAAAATATCATTATAGTTTCATAAAATGTGGATGAATTTATAGGGATTTTAGTTAGAGAACAAAAAACAATATTTTAGTGATGAATACTACATCATAGATTTCCCTGAAATTTGAGAGAAAAAACTAGACTGATAGTGGTGTCTTTCGAGAGATGATTTTGGTAAATCCATTATCCACCATGATAAAAAAAATATTTGTTTTTCTCATGGTTTCAATATACCTTTTCAAAGTATTTATTTGGAATAATAATATGTGTAAAAATTCTCTTGATTTAGTGGTAATTATTTGAACGAGAAAAAAACATAGGGAATGATGTTATATTATATTGTGATTTTAAGGTGTTTTGAAGAGGAATTTTTGAAAAAAATTTGTCTACCATAGATTAAATTAAGAATCCACATATTTTTAGGGTCATGGTTACATTTTCATTTCACAAAATATCTGTTTGAAATGGTGACATTCTCACGGTTTCTAAAATTTAGTAGAATATTTTTATAGAGAAATTCTACTGAATTTATTTTAGTTAAATATTTCCATAATGTATATTAGATAAATTCATGGTTATCACCACATATAAAATTTAATGTAATATAATAGTTGGAAAATTAGAGGATTATATATTTGGTAATCCTATTTTTTAGTGTTAATAGTTGACTAAAAATACTACACCTTGTATATATAAGAACCCCATTATTTAGAATATGTTGGTTCAAAATTAAAAAACTACTTCCTATTGAAATCAAAAAAATGCATGTAATTTAATTGGTGGATCTCACTTATATTTTGAAGAGTTATTTTGATGTTTTTTCTCATTCAAAATTAAAAGAGATAAATTATGATTAATTAATAAGTCATTAGAATTTTCATTAAATGTATAACTTGATTGAAGATAAAATATATATAAATTTTAGATTAATAAAATATATATTCTCTAGAGACATGCATTCTATAAAATATATGATAGTTTTTAACTCATCAACATACTTTTCTGAATAATAATGTTTTATAAAGATTATTTTTGAATCATTAACAAAATTTTACAAATAATAATATATATTATGGATTACATCAACATGGGGAATATTAATATCAATAAAACATTGATAATAAAAGTATAACTATTAATTGTTTATATTTATGAGATTAATAATTCACTTGTTAGTGACATTTCAACATAACCCTTGAAGTGAGAAACGAGATTTCAAAATTGATAGGTTGTAAAACAAGAGGGATGGGGAATCCACTCTAAATGTATAACAAGTAGTGTGCTTTGGTGAATTTGGTACATCAACATATCA
Organism: Viscum album; assembly: GCA_963277665.1. Taxonomy (NCBI): domain Eukaryota; kingdom Viridiplantae; phylum Streptophyta; class Magnoliopsida; order Santalales; family Viscaceae; genus Viscum; species Viscum album. The sequence continues at coordinate 1,429,840,692 of OY728140.1, forward strand.
CCATGGTATTTTCCTTGTAAATATCCTAGTATGGGTTAATCAAGTAAAAATTCAAGTCTCGTATTATTTGATGTGTTCATTTATAAATTGGTAAAGATAATGTTGTTAACTAACCAATGAAACAAGACTGTTTAAATATATATTTTACATTTCCGTACCCTAATTAATCTCATTTTAAGTTAATATTACTTAGTGTGACTATAAAGTGGTATTAGAGCTAATGGTTTTCTGAAAAATTGTGTTATTTATCTTTAATAAATATGGTAATAATCATCACCAATAAATAAGTAATTATATTTGATAGAAATAATTTCTAATTTTTGAAAAATTTCATGAAACACTTATTTTGATCAACTGGTATAAATTCATACATATCTATCATAAATGAAATTATATTTGATACGAAAAGTAGAGACTTCACTAATTAATGAAAAGTAATTTAATTTTGATTTCAATGAAATAAATTTTCTTGGGAAATATTATTTTTATATTATCTATACAAATTTGATGTCGTGTAAGTAATCAAATTTCATGTGGGATAAATTGGTAAATATTTAAAAACCAAATTATATGGTGAAAGAGGCTATAAATAATGTTCTTTAGAAGAAAAAATTATGAGGACATTAGTACATACCCAATAGAAAATGTTGATACATTCTTTTATTGGGTAAATGTTCTTGTGGAGTAAATAAATAGACTTAGTGAGATGGTTTGACGTATGAGTATTGTGATTTTTATATTGTAAATTCCACCACCGCATTTCAGTATAATGTTTTTTATAATTAAGGAATAGGATCTGAATGTGGTATCCTTGTACTACCATTAAATCATCCTTGTGAAATATGATATAAGGATGATATAATAAAAAAAGGAGATATTAAGGGAAATTTATTTTATGTAAATAAAGTATATTACTATAGAGGATTAAATGAAAGAAAAAGAGGTAGATTAAGGTATTTTTTTCTTTTCCTTTATCCATAAAAGAGGAATGTAAATTTTAATGTTATTTTTTCACATTCATGAATTCAATGTAAAAATGTTGGGAGCCTCGCAAAAAAAAGTGCCTATAAAAGTTTCAGGATGATGAGTAAGAGGATTGGTTGATGAACAAATCCTCAAGATATATTATGGTAAAAAAAAGTAAAAATAATAATTTCTTTCAAATAAATAACTTTCACTCAAAAAAAATGTCATGTAGTTTTCAAAGTGGAAGAGATAAACGATTTCAAGGATCTCAATGAGTAAGCATTTGTGGTTATCATTGACAAACAAAAAATTCAATAGGATAATGAATGAGAAAAATAATCTAATATTAAATGTTTTTTAGACATTGATGTTGATTTGGGTGTTATAATTAAAGATATTTACATTTGGATTGTGAATAAAATTAAATAAAATAGTACAGTATATAACTCCATACATTATATGTAGTTGAGACTGTAAGAGGATAAGGATGAGTTGAAAGAAAAAAATGAAAATATAAATGCTAAAAAGATAATGGAATCAAAGAATATTATTGATATCATTATAAAATAAGATTAATCCAAAATAATTTATTATATAACTAAAATAGTGAATGTAATTTATAAACAAATCAAGGAGCTTGAATAAGAAATTATTAACAGATGGTAGATTCATGATTATTAGAAAAGATTTATGACCCATTTAATGAAATTATGTAGTTATATCACTAATATAGTTGATAAGGTGAAGGATAAGAATAAATATACCTCAAAGAAACATGATTATTTAATACAACAGTAATGAAGTCATGATGTATATTATTTAGGATTAGGATTTGATGGTAAACAAAAGTATATAAATGATAAATCAAGAAAGAAGGCTATCAATCCAAGAAAGAAGATTGATTTCGGTAATCCCAAGAAGACTATCACAACACTAGTATATATACCAAAACATTACTATACAACTAGGTATTGGTATTTAATAATGATATAAGAATCACAAGATTTGTGTTCTATAGAAATGCGGAATTTTAAAGTGCAATATAAAGGGAAAAGAATGAAATATTTGTGTATTCTAATTATATATCACATATTAAGTTTTTATAGAGTGTACTATAAATAAGAAATACTTGATCATTTCATATTGAAAGAAATTTAGTGTGATAAAGAGTAAAACATTGATGCTAAGATAAAAACCAAAGAGAAACCAAGCAATAAAAAAAATTAAAGAAAGATGTTTCACTTTTCAATATGCAGAAGAACCATTATAACCAGAGGAATTAAATATTTGAAAACCATAAATAATTTTGAACTATCAAATATAGATCAAGTAGGAGATTGTTAATAAGGTTGAGAGAGAAGATATTTATTTAAAATATTAGGATTAAATAAGAGTTTTGATTCTTTATAATGGGTGTACTTCCCATATGATACGGAATAAAAATATTTTGAAAGACATTAGGTATGGTAAATATCGGTTTTTAATATTTTATAAAAATAAAGGATTAAGTATCATTAAATTATTTAAATCCAAAATCAATGGTAATTTCATTAGTAATATGGATTTCTTATTGGTGTAATGAATTATAAACTTCTAAACACAAGTCAATTGTGTGACTCATGAAATAAAATCCACTATAGAAAGAGTACATATAATATTAAATTAAAATATAGGTAAATTTTCATATAGGGAAATTTTATGAAGGAAAATATTTATGTTATAAGTATATAAGAAGACATGTTCTTTCCTAACAAGGAAGAAAAAATATTTTGTGTTACCAAAGACTTGATCAAAAAAATCCTTATAAAAATCAGTGGAGAATGAATCTACCAAGAATATTCCTTTGCACACCAATGATGATATTAATATGTGTGGAGTTTCACATGAATGAAAAATTAGTCCAAACTCATACAAGTTGAAAGACAATAAACCATTAGGTTTTATCCAGTTAGTGAATTTTGATGATTGTGCATCAATCACCCCAAGATATATTAATAAAAAGGTACCATATACTCTCCAGTGATGATTAATGTAGGATATCATGGATTACAGAGATTACCTGAAAATTATTCAGTTTTATACCTTTTGAAACAAAAAAAAACATCCCCCATGTACTTTTACATGATGAAAATAATATGATACCCACTTAGATGAAACAAGTGAAAGAGTATCACACACGATGAAGAAGAAAGAAATTGGATCTCTATATGCTACATGATTACTCATATACAAAGGGATATAGTTCCTTAAAAAATATTTCCCAAAAAAGTGATGTGGTTGTGAGAACCCATCAATGCGAGTAGGTCATATATTTCATCCATTATTAGAGAAAACATTGATCGAGTGTTAAGATCTATATTCAGATCCACTATAGACCACTATTGGACATGGAAAATACATACCATGGGTAAACCATATATCTAGTCGTGTAACTCACTTCACATTATTCAGTTTAAAATCTCACAGAGAAAATCCAAAATCATGGATAATAATTTATTATCTTTTTAATTTGGACATTTATAATGGAGTTTTTTTGAAGTCTATGTCCACTCTTAACTCCAAAAGAACCCAAGTCCTATGAAAAGTCTCAGCCTTGGCTCTTCATATTCATAGGTTCCCCATGCCTAGACTTTTATCTCACTCCACACACAACTAGAAAACTTGTTTCTAACTTCTTCTGTGACTAGAAAGCTTGTTCCCAACCTCACGTCTAGTTTCATGTTATTCCTTCCTCATGTTACCAGAATCACATGACTATCCTCACACCTAATTGAACCTGAAGAAAACCATACCTGGGAACATGAAGTAGTTATTTGGGGTGATATATGATATTATCCTTCTATTTACTATAAAAGGGCCCCCTTTCCTCCCATTTTCATTACAAAGGTTGGCTCGTTAGAGAGGTTTCACCATTAAATCTCTTTAACCACAATTATCTATGTCCAAGTCTTCTATAGACTCCATTATGTGAATTAAAAATCATAACTAAATAGATTGATATGGAAGACAAAAGAAATATATTGTGGATACCAGGATCCTTTATAGCCCTCATAGACCCTCAATGGGGAGAAATACCATTGTACTATGGTATTAATTTAATAGAATCATGCTCTGGTTATCTCATCAAGTTTCACTCTATCCTTGGAACCACTCAATGGTTATATCCGGATTCCATTACCATCCCTCATAGATAATTTAATCACTCACTCATCTATAACATCTAAAATGGTTTAACATCACCAATGTCACCTACCAGGTCACTATTCACTCGGGTTACACCACATAGGCCTACTAATGAAACAAATCACATAGGCCACCTATATTAGTGTTATAGGGTTACATTATCCCAAGATACCTTGGAGAGGCCTAAAAGGTCACCACATACCCTATGTTGACTAGAGTAGTATACTAAGGCTTTATTCACCTATGAAACCCTTTAGAGTACTATCAGGGAAACACTTCACCCAAGCCACATAGATCAATATACTGGGGTGTCATATTCTTAAGCTACACTAGAGTGTCCAACTAGGTATCCACATTTCCAAGGACACCTATATCAGTATTCTAGGATTTTATTCACCCAGAATACCCCAAGGAGTCCAATTAAGGAACCACTTCACCTAGGCCACCCGGATTATAAATACTAGGTGATGTGGAATTTATTTGGATGTACTTTTTATATCATATTTGGAAATTTATTGAGTTTTCAATGTTATAAAAGTGCTAATAATTGAGAATTTGTGATTTTTGGTTAATTTTTCTATTTGAAATTATTTTTAAATTTTATTTTATGGATTTTTTGAATTAATTATTTCATATTTCAACACTTAAATTTCATAATATGGATTTCAGAATTCATTTTTTAATTATCATTTATAAATTTCATGGTTTATGTTTGGATATGTGAATTAATCTTTTAAATTGATAATTTTCACTAAGAATTTAATTATGTGTATTTTAGAAAATCTTCCATTAATAGTATCATGCAATTTCCCATGATCCTGTTAGGTTCATTCAACCAACTATGATGTGCATCAACCACAAAAACAACAAATTGACCACATGTTTGAAATTGGAAAAGTGTCCAACCGAATGAAATAGGGATAAACCTACCATTACAATTCCAAGTGGTAGTAAGAACCAGTATACCATCTAGAGCTACCATGTTAACATACCAAAAGAATAGAAGAGTTAATACATGATTACCCAATCGGGAGACAATAAGGAAAATGGGGTCTATTGTGGATGAGGTCTTGAAGAATCATAATTGAGGGAATATTGGGGTGATTCATTATATATTGTAGAATATTACTCTTATTATTGATGTAATTACGGAATAATATATTGGAAACTTGTTCTCTAATTAAGGGTGATCAAGTTAATGAATTATTGAAGACCTATAACATTGAGAAAATTAGGTTGAAGATGAATCAAAATGGATTATTCATTATAAACATTGAATTAAAGCTACTCTAATTCACAGTGTAGAGTCTAATTGAATTTGAAAGTTGAGACTACTTAGTTTATGGAGATCATGGAACATACTTAAATTTATGAAACATACCCTTATTTAAATATTATAAAAAAGGAACTAAGTCAATTGAAGATTCGGAACCCTATATGAAATTCGACGTAGTAATTTTATTGATGACATACTATGCCTATTGTCAAGTCATTCCTACTTGAATTAAGAATTCAAGCGTGAAAATTGTTAATATCAAACCTAAAATGAGATTTTTGGGAACCATTTTATATATGTGAAATAAATATTGAGTTGGTTATATGAGTTAAATTCATCCTATGATGAATTAGATGAATATGAGTTTTGATTAAATAAGGATGGTGATGATCTACTGATGTGTTGGAGTTGAGATACAGTGTGAATACTTTATGATTGTTCACTATGTAGTTCGATGATATTAAAGTTGGTAGGTCCTCGATTCACCCTATTTCATTGGCTACTCAATCAAAGATGCATGCATACTAGGTGCTCGAAGAAATGATTTAATAAATTTCTAACCACGATCTAGGACATTAATAACATATTTAGTTTTCTTTAGTGAATCAATACACATTAATAATTTTGAATTCATATTTTTGGGATATTTCTAATATGAAAGAAACATAATTATTGATATAGAGCATTGATAAAGAGAAGAAGATATTTTTTAATGCTTGAAATAATGAAATGGGGGTGAACATTTTTTTTCAACCTATTTCATTCTTGTTTATATGGAAAATGGTTTTGAGCAGTCAGTTTGGGTGTGGAAAATCATATGGGGATTTTATAGTTTTTTTCAAATGATATATCTGAATATCTAGTCAATGAAAAATGAGGATCATAGAAGGGTAGTCTTATTTCAGTGAAATTTATGTAAGGATTGTTTTGAATTTCAAAAAGTTGTGTAATAGTGAAATATATGTTGTGGAAGTTTTACTAGAGATCGATCAATGTAAAGGTTTGGAGAAGAAAACTCAATTTTGTGTACACAAATTATAAAATAAAATAAAATCAAAGTAAAGTAGGGGATTTAGTTTAATAACTGTCAATAAATGCTCATAGATTCTAGAGATTGTTATAGTACATGAGAGATGTTTCATCACACTTTCTAGGGAAACAATAGAACATGGGTTTCTTTCATTATATTATAATAGATTCACTTGATTCACAAGATGAAGAAGATTTACCATGATAATTATACCACATGGAGGTGAGGGAGATGATTTAAGAGTTGTGACTATGAGCTATAGGATTTCCACTGGTGCACAATTTATTATTAATTGAGATATCATCCATCACTATAGAGATTAAAATGTCCTCAAATCATTCATTAATCTCTATTCCACACTCCCCTATCATCCGCTATATAGTACACAGCTGATAGGAATTACACTAGAGGATGAAACACACTTGAAGAAGGTGTACAATGGAATTGAAGCATGAAGGAAGAAGTTTATCTCAATAGTGAAGCCTCTTGATATCATTATTTTACTTCTTGTAATTTTTTATTGAGTTGATCATATTTAATATAATTGGCTTTATATTGTTGTTTTGTCTAGCTGAATATTTGAAGGGTAATTTAATTGGATGGATTGATTTTAATTTTACTTTTTCCCATTAGTTTTAATCATATAAATTATTTTTCTTCTATCTAGAGTTCTCACATTATCATCCTCATGATCATCTATTCCACTCTAATCCATGAACCTACAGATGAATAGTAGAGTTCTATTTACCTTTCTATACATAATTGAATTACTTAACTAGAAACCATTGTGGTATTCTCTTATCTATAAGGTAGAATCCTCATCTTAAGAGCTATAATAAATACAATTTCTAATGAGATATCTCATGTGAGGTTGTTTTATCTAATAAAAATTTGTTATTATAATCCTTTCCACGCAACTTATAAACCTTTATGATTTTTTCCATACATTATCAGTACCTTTCTCTTTCAATTATATCCATATCAAGTCCCCTAAGTCGGTCAATTTTTTAGTCTCCTAGGTTTTGTTGCTTTTCCACTTTTCACTCTGACTTTAATCACAAATATCTTATTATATTTGTCTATTTTTTTCTTTTTTATCGCATGAATTTATCCTTATGTATGGTTTGAAACTGCATACCATAGTACTAGTAGATAGTTATCTTATAAATAATTAATTTGAAATAGATTCAATGACATCTGTGTGAAAATTTTCTACCATTTTTTCTATGGAAGTTATGTGATCCCAATCAGAAGAAAAATTATAAGACATATAAAAAATATAAAAATATAAAAAACCAATCTGTAAAAAAATTCAAAATATGAAAATATGTTTTTATCACTATTGTGTGCTCAAATATAACTATTTGAATTAATTTTCATTCACTCTATGACTTTTACATTATAACTTAATTATTTCATTCCCAAAATTGAGAAACACTATTGTTCCTTGTAAAATAATACCAAATCTAAACTGGGGAATTTGGATATTGAAATAGTTGAAAACCCGGATGAGAAAGAAAAATATGAATCCAAAAGGGCTAAAAAACAAGTCCATGAGATGAATTTATATAAGGAGTATTATTTGACAGTTGTGTCTATAAATATTTCTTAAATATATTGATATTTCTTGTAGATTCAAAAATTATTCAATAAATTATTTTCCAAACATTTATGGACCTACAAATTATAATAATGATTTAGAGTAATTGGTTAGTAATTGGACAGTCAACATCAGTTATTAAAACCAAAAAATTATCTCATGGACTCGAATTCTAGTGATTAAAACCACAAAATTATCTCCCAAAAAAATTTATTTATATCTGCAAACACAAATGGGTCAAATGGAAAGGGACCCAAGATTTATGGACAAGGGAAAGTTTCCAAGTATAAATTTTAGAACCAAAGAGATAATTTTGTGGTTTTAATCACTAGAAGTCGATTGAAAACACACCCACAAAAAGTAAGGGTGTAGCCTATAGAATAGTATAAAGAGTATTTAAATAAATCTAAAAATTAAGACACTAAAAATGGAAAATTTATAAATCTAGACTACAAGGTCAAACTTGACCATATTACTCAACCTTAATATGAAAAAAGGAAAAATGAAAAATTATGTGGGAGATAAATAAAGAAGATAAGTAGAAAGTGGGTTTTGAGGTGAAGGTGATAAGTCAACCTATTCCAGTACAGTATTCTCCTCTCATTCCTTTTTGTAAAGAGTCCATACGAATTATTAACCTAACTAATTTTAGTTTATAAAAATTATTATAGCCATTAGTATCTACATGGATTTTTTGGAAGCCTTTGAAAAAGTATCATCATATGTCAAATTCACCAAGTTATTTTTGGATAAAAAGAGATTTCAAAAATTTTGACACCTTCAATATTACTAAGTAATTTAGTGTTTTAATTTTGTATAATATTCCTAAAAAATTAGAGAACCCAAAAAATTTTGTTATTCAGTATAGAATTGTTATGGGTGATGAACTAAATTGTTTGTGTGACTTGGGTGATATATAAATTTTATGTCTCACTACTTACTTCAAATGATGGGTCTAATGGACTTGAGATAAATAATTTTTCTAATTAGTTGGTTGATATTTTAATTACTCATAAAATGAGAATGTAGATCGCCTCTTAGTCAAGGAAAGGAAGAATCTTTTGAATAATGATTTTCTGATGCTTATCATGGATTATAATGAAAGTTTCCAATTACCTTGGGTATAACCTTCTTGGCTACTCGTGGTGTTGTAATTGATTCTTCCAAGGGAAAAAATACCCTTAAAGATATTTATTATTTAAATAAAATTATGGTTTTAGAGAAGCCCAAATTGGAGTTTGGTTGGAGACCTATTGATGTTGTTGTAGTAGTGTTTATAGATGAGTTAAGTAATAATTCCCATCACTCATTCCCGAAGGTTTGAATGTCTGTTTTAGTGGTTTCCTCACCTATTGATGAGTAATTTAAATTTTAGGTTAGGTTTAAATTTTATTCTTTTTTTTGTGAGTTATAGAGAGTATGTTTTCACATCATCCTTAGAGTATCAATCTAGTTATTGTTCCACCAACTATACCCTATTTATTAGTCGAATATTTCCCTAGAATCCATCATGGATTTAGAGTCATAAATCCTTCATTAATTTTTTTTTAAATCTATTTATGAGAGTTTTACATCTATAATTGAGGTTCTATAATTAACTCTAGTTGGGGAGACTTATGGGTTAAAACCTACTACAAATATTGAATGTTTTCAATTTTAATAGCTTTATTTTTGGAAAGCTTCTCACCAATAATTCATTATCATAATTTTGATGATCATCTGCCAATTTTTGAAAAATATGATTCATTTTAGTCAAGAATGGAGTTTGAAAGTTATATTATGGAAACTAAATTTGATTTATTAACATTTAGATCTTATAAGTTATTTGTATTTCAAACTAATTTTGATTGTAGTGGGTTTGTTTTTACACCTACTACATCTGTTTCTGAGTTTCTTAGAACCTCATGTATAGGATAACGATATGAGTTTTCTCCATTTTTTCCTTTTCAACTTTCTAAGGTAATTTCTTCAACCTTTGGTCATTTTAGTGAGATTCTAGGGATAGAAAAAATAATGGAAAAAATATTAATATTAAAATTTTTGAGGTATTGGGGAACACATTTCTAGATGTTTGAGTTTTTAGATTATGAGAGAACTTGATAAGACTTCAACTTAAAATAATAAAATAAATATCATCAATAAACCATACCCATTGAATGAACCACGATATGTTATAATTTTAGGGGATAAGTCTTGTTGAAGAATGAAAACGAAGTACTACATGAGAGAAAACCCATGGTTTTAAGTTTCTATTTTTAGTTTTCTATTTAAATAATTTTATCTATGAAACAAGTCAAGACCGTCACTCCCGAATTTGGTGCTAAAAACATATATTATATATTTTTATATAAACATTTAAAATTGGAAATATATAGTTCTTTTTACACCTAAAGATCTTTTAGGTTTAGTTTGTAGAGGATTTGGAAAAAATATAAAAATATATTAGAGATATATAAAATTTATTCCAAAAACTATACAAATTCACTTGATATAGAATCATAATCGAGACCAAACACCTATGATCTTCTATTCATCACTAGCTAGTGATTTTTTAAAAAAACATTGTATGAGAACAAAAATTATGAGTAATGGGTTTTTAAGCAATTGGTAAAGTTATTTTCTAATAAATACTATAAAAACTATTTTAAAAACATTTCATTTTATATAAAATAAAAAAAATTTGATATAAAAAATAATATTCCCCCAAATATTAATATATTTTTTAAGGAAAAATCCATAATAAATAATATTAAAAAATTTAGAAGATATATCACTTTAAAACCCCATTTTATTTTTAATATTATATTCTTTTAAATAAACTTTAATTTATCTTTGAAAACATTAAATAGTTTTCAAAGTAATATCCCTTTAGTGGTATAATAGTACTAAATTATTTTTTGAGAAAACCATGCGGAAACTAATTATATTAAAGATCACTCATTAGGATAAATTCACTTCAATTTTGGGGGTTTACTCCCCTTTCCTCATCAGCATAACTAATATCTTAGTGCCAAATTTTTTAAATAAACATTTTTCACTTCTTTCCCTTATCATTTATAATCTATTAAAAAATACTTTAGAAAACATTGTAAGTTATATTTAAAGAGGAAAATAATTTTATATCATATAAACTTTAGTAAGAACTACCTTTAATAAAACACCATTATTTATTCAATATTAGGATAAATCTATAATTTTATATGTAATACATGAAAATTATTTGTCATGAACCAACCTGGGTCGACCCTAAACTGTTCACCTTAGCCGGTCCGTGACATGGCCCAATAGGCGTTTCCGATCCTCCTGGTCTGGCAACAAGCTCTTGGGCATCAATAAGGAAAAATTGGGAATGATTTCACCCAGTGATAATAAATAAAGAAGCGGAAAATGTAGAATAACAGAAAGTAAATAAACAACATGAAAGGAAAGAATGTCCAACAAAAACCAACTAACCTGACCATGATCAAAACTCATCGCGACTCCGAGAGTTGATCACCAGTCCACAATAAAATCTCACCCCCGAAGAGCAATCTCGAGTCAAACCTACAACAAAACTAAAAATAGGAAGACACTATAGGCATGAGTATTAAAACTCGATAGGTGTGCCCAAAAAACTATTCCCAATGCACTACCTTTAAATAATGAATTTTAAAATTTCATGTTTGAAATAAATTATACAAAAATAGGGGTTTTCACACACACACTTCCATTTCTAAGACAAGTAAAAATCCATTGACCTTTTTTAATTTAAAAAAAAGTTTAATGTTTGAAAGGAATAGGTGCATTGCATTTTAAAACTTTTCTGTGAACAATTTATAAATTCAAATTCCAGTTGTTAGTCAAATGGAAAACCACACACAACACACACTAAGGGAAATATAAAAGTAGTGGAAAACGGGGTCCAGAAACCAAACTAGACCTCTCAATTGTCCGCCACATAAAAATAAACACTAAGGAAAACATGGGTCGAACCTAGGAGCTTGTGAATAATCCAAAACATTCCATACATGTGACTCATCCAAAAGGAATTCCTACTCTCGATGACGTCATAACTCCCTAATTCTAGGTGTTTCCCTACATGGCCTAACCAAGGGGCCCAATCACCTAGAAGAGTATAATCCGTACTAAGGACCACTAGCTAGTGCATAATCTAAACTAAAGCAGCAATCGTTATAAGAGGATTCACTTACTATGCTAGGCTCCCAAGACATCATGTATAATAAAAAGGAAAGGGGTGTGTCAACAAAGTCAATCAAGTAGCACAAACATCACACAAAAATAATTCAGCCAACGTAAACCAAATATCACCTCCGAGTCAGCCCCAAGAGATTTTTCTAAAATTATTTATTTTATTAAAGTGTCAAACGGGCCTTCACCAATTTTAAAGAAAATCCTTGTTTCTCAAGAGAACCAAAACACTTGATTATGCTCCAAAACAAATCATTTATCCATAAACCAAAACTACATTTGAAATTCCATGAATTATGTTTAAAGGCCAAACATGGATTCTTTCACTACTGGGTGCCTGATCATCATGAAAATATTTCAAGTGTCGTGTATAAAATAAATGGCTCTTTTTACACCAAATAATCCTTTAAAATTTGATTATCTTATATTATTCCCTATTTATTAAAATTAATAAATTATCAAGCAATCAATAAATTCAAAATTTAAAGTTGAGTGCAGTGGGGGACCTACCTCGACTCACAAACCAATCATGATGACGCGACACACCTCGCATGGGTGTGCAAGCTGACAATCGCAGGACCATGGAAAAAACCTTGCCAACGCACTGCAACTACAAAGATAACTAAAATACATAAACACGTACATAAAATAATCCAAACGAACAAACAACACAGAAGAAACACCTCAACCTACTTTCAAATCATAACTCACACCATTTTTACTATTTAATAAGCCACTTTAGAATCTATAAAACAATTCCAAAAAGACTCACGATTTTACACAGCCAAAACCAATTTCCCACATTGTTCGCACTATTCACACGTTTTCCAAAACAACATAAACAATTTATAAAATACATTCAAGGGGAATAACAAAATAGATATATATGAAATACAACCCATCTCAAAAAAATATTTTCTAACACACGCACACCTCCTCCCCTTTCAAAAACACAACTCGCACCTCATAAACAACCCACAGTATGTAAACAGGAAGCAAGAAAAGCATGCTAAAATTTTTAAACAACATCATGGTCAACTATTTAATTAATAAGAAACACGCAAAATTCAATAAAACAATGTAGTTATAAATTTAAAGGGCGAGACGGAGAAATCCAACCTCAACCCCCAGGCGGAATGAAAACGCACGCCCAAGACCGGTGTGTGATCTCATTTGAACCTCATCCACATAAACATGGCACAAGGTATCAAAAAAACTAAATTATTTTAAAAACCAAATCCACACCAATCTAATTCTTCACAACACATGCTAATCTAATTATCAAATATTCATGAAATGAAAAACACAAGCGATCAATGTATTTAAAATATTAATGGAAAACAACAAAGGGATCATACCTCAATCGTTGGAGGATTTCCTGAAACCAGTTTGAAACCTCATTCGCACTGCGACCGCACTCTTGAGGGTCAAAAATAACCCCATTAATTAAATTCAAACTCAATAAATTAAAAATATAACCCTTAAATCAAAAACCCATCCATGTAATAACCTTAAATTGATGGGAGAAAAAGTAAGTGAGTACCATAGGGGAGTCCGCACAGGAAAGGTTCATCGGAGGAGGGTTGTGTGCACCGAAGGGTGGCGCCTACTGGCTAGGGGTTTTGGTTGCTCACAGGATTTGATCATGGTTATTCGAGAGTCGGATAGTAGTTTTCACGGTTGGTGGAGGTGCAGCACACTAGGGAGGTATTCGGATAGGGGAGCTGCGGTTGGGGTGCGCTGGTGAAGTGGGAGTGGGGCGAGGCTGAGGGGAGTCCTGGAGGGAGGCTGGAGGATAGGGGAGGCGAGGCCGACGTAGAGGGTATTGGGCACAACTGGTGGCCAGTCGGGTGTGCTGAGGGGGCACCAGCGAGGGGCTACGGAGACTAGGGAGGGGAAGTGTCGAGGGTCGGGATGAGCGGAGTCTTGTAGGGGGTGAGGTCGGAAAGTAGGAAGAGGACGGGATGGAGGGGTGAGGTGATCACGGAGGTCGGGGCATGAGTGGGAGGCTAGGACAGCAAGGCCAGGTGGAGGGTGGTGGTAACCGGAATCCACAGTGAGGCCGATGTGAGGGAGTGTGGCTGGGCAATCTAGGATCTGAATGGGGCAGAGGAGGCAAGCTGGGAGGGCAGCTTATGGCCCTACTGTGTGAAAAGGAACGAAGAGGGGGGGAGCGGCTCATGCATGCTATGGGGATGGGAGGGTTTTCCGGGTAGAATTAGGTTTTCTCTTGTTTTTTCCCTTATTATAATAATAATAAGAATAAGAATAATAATAATAATAAAACCAGTAATAGATAATTAATAGTTTCAATAATAATAATTGTAATAATAAAACCAAAGATAATAATAATAATAATATAGTATAATGATAATAAAAATAAAAATAATAAAAATTATGATAATAAAAATAATAATAATAATATTGGGCAATTGCATGACACTAGGGCCAGTTGCGCAGCTACCGCCAACCAGGCGGTGACTGCACAAGGGTCTGAATCCCAGTAAAAACATTAAAAATCAACATATTTGATACGGGATCTAGCTCGGACCTTAGAGAGAGATCCCGGGGCCCAGAATTAAATAAATGAAAATAATTAATTAAAGTTCGGGGTGTGACAATTCTCCCTACCACAGACACATTATGCCCCCAAAAAGTCACCCAGCCGAACAAAAGATAAAACAAGAGACCATGCATGGTTGAAACTAAAAGAAACCATGATATAATAAAATGGGAGAGCACGAGAGTGTTCTCCCCACCACAATAATTCAACTAGTGTAGAAATTTAACACCCAAACATACCACTCCGGGAAGGGGGGGTCGATGCGGAAACTCTCAACTGATCCATACTAACCTCTATAGCATGAGCGAAACAACACCTCCGCTGAAACCTGGAACTCTCGACTCAGACCAAAGAAATCCCAAACACTAGAGAGAAACCACCTAGAAGAACATAAACCAAGAAATAAACCTGAGAATAACCACAAACATCGTCTCCATATAGGCACTTACATCTTCAAACGAACATAGCTAAACCAAATCAAACCAGACAAGGTCCAAACAAACTTTTAAGAAAAGAACATGATTCATAAAACCATGATCAGACAAACAAAATTATTTGGATTACAATAGAACTTGTCCGTCATAACTCCATGATAAAAAAATGATCTTACAATTACTTCAAAACATTAACAAAATAAAAACAATATTTAAAAGACTTTAAATGTTTCATCGCAAACACGGAATACGAATCCCGAACTGAGACTTCACACCCCCAAAAACTCCTGACTGTGCGTGAGCTTCACCCCAAGACCTATGGCTGGGGTTTTTATGGATGAAGCATCTCTTGTCTCACAGTCAAGCACTAGAATTCCTCTGGTCACAACGTCTTCTTCAGGAGATGCTTCCTGCAAAACTTCTCCAAGTGACCCAGACAGTCGCAACGACAACACGTCTTCGGAGGAATGCGGCATGACAACTTCACGTTGCCGAACCAGCCACACTGGTGGAAAACCACTGAACGGTCCAACGAACTGGAAACCAGAACCACTTCAGATGACTCTTTAGAAACAAGTCCCTCTGGAACATCTAGCTCTCCATATAGGGAACCTCTATGATCAACTGGATGCATTGGATTTTAAACCATCTGCACTTCGGAGACCAACACAGCTAAGAATGCCTCATCCACCAACTTATCAAAACAATGGTCCCTAAAAGGGGGGACCCACTCCTGGATCTTTGGACGAAGACCCCTAATGAAGAGAGAATTCTTCATTAACTCCTTTGATGATACCTCCATAAAAAGGGAAACTAGTTGCTTGAAATGGTCAAAATACACTTTCACCGTCCATTGGCCTTTTTGAATATGCATGATCTCTTCCTTTTTCTTCATCATCACCTTTTCATGTATGTACCATCAGACGAAGACGTATTTGAAGCATCCCACATCATCCCAACTTGTATTGAAGGCAGGGTGAACAACTCTTATTCTTCGGAAGAAAGACCCTAAAATGTTCCCAGGACAGCTTGAACTCTAACAGACTCAGGAGTTCCCAACATTCTAAAAACACACTCGACCACTTCAAACCACATAACTGCCTTTAACAAACCCTGATCACTATGAAAAACATGCAATGTTTGAAAAGGACCAAAAAATGGGCATGAATTATCAAAAACATTGAGAGCCTTTCTGGGTGGAATTGTTTGATCAACATAAATAACACAGAACCAAAACCAATATCAAGACAAAGCAACATCATTTAAATCACTGTCATCCAAAAACAACCAGCTCAAAAGAAGAACAAACAAATGCAAACACAACCAAAAATTCCATTTTCAAAACCCCCTTTTTTAGATTTCAAAACTACCTTCTTTGAAGGCCATTTTCCAAATACCAAACCAAATTTTCAAACCAAATTCAATTTTCCAAAAATAATTTCCCTTTTTAAAACCACTTTAGAAAAACAAGATCAAGATGTTAATTCCAAGTGCACACCCCAATAATCTCATGAATTGTTGAACATGTCTTCATCTGCTTCCATCCCTATGCACCAACACACACTTACCATGAATTCCCTCACATGTGAAAAAGTTTATAAAGAGTACCTGAGGTTTCAACAAAACCATATCCTTACCAGTTCCAAGAAAACACCAGATTTTTAGACTAAGAGATTTCCGTTTAAAAAAAATCCATTTCACAAATTTAAATCCACTTAAAATAAATCATTCTCATTTCAGAAACACCTTTTTCATTTTGAAAAGTGAACTTACACCCACAAGAACCAAGAAAACACACAACTTTCATCAAATTACCAATGTGAGGGACTAGTAGTCATGCATAACCTAGCGACATGGTAGTGGTCCATGCCATAAGTAAGCACCAATAACTAGGAGGAAGTTAAACCATAAACTCAGACTCTAAATTGGTCACTACTCCATAAGAAATCACGATGTGCCGTCGGATTTCCTCTATTATCATCCCTCAATCAAAAAAACCAGAATGAAACAAGGACTCAATCACCAGACTACCCCTGGAGACTCAAGGTTTGGAATGGGCGAGGGTTCATGACGTCCTTCCCGTACCTACCTCTTGATTCCCGACAGTGCTAATCTCCTTCTACCGAATACCCCAATTAACAAGGACCTCCTTTGATACCATTTTGTCACGAACTAACCTGGGTCAACCCTGAACTGGTCAGTAGATCCAATCTGTGACATGGACTGAGAGGAATTCCCAATCCTCTCGGGCTAGTGAAAAGCACTAGGTCATTAATAGAGGAAAATTGGGAATGATTTCACCCAGTGAGAATAAATAAAGCAGCGGAAAAAGTAGAATAACGCAAAGTAAATAAACAACACGAAAAGAAAGAACGACCAAAAAAACCAACTAACATGACCACAACCAAAATTACTCATCACTCCGAGAGTCATTCACCAGTCCACAATCAACTCTCACCCATGGCGATCAAGCTTGAGTCAAACCTGCAACAAAACTAAAAATAGGAAGACACTATAGGCGTGAGTATTAAAACTCAGTAGTCATGCCCAACAAACTATTCCCAATGCACTACCTTTAAATAAAGAATTTTCCAATTTCAGGTTTGAACTAAATTATACAAAAATATGGGTTTTCACAAACACACTTCCATTTCTAAGACAAGTAACAGTCCATTGCCCTTTTTAATTTAAAAAAAAGATTAATGTTTAAAAGGAACAGGTGAATTTCATTTTAAAACATTTCTGTGAACAAATTAGAAATTCAAATTTAGTTGTTAGTCAAATGGAAAACCACACATAACACACAACACACACTAAGGTAAATTTAAAAGAAGTGGCACATAGGGGCCAGCAATCGAACAAGACCTCTCAATCATCTGCGACATAAAAATAAACACTACAGAAAACATGTTTCGAACCTAAGAGCTTGTGAACAATCCAAAATATACCATACATGTGACCCATTCTGAAGGCATGCCTACTATCGATGACGCCATAACACCCTAACGCCCGGTGTTTCCCTATATGGCCTAACCGAGGAGTACAATCTCCTAGAAGATTGTAATCCCTTCTAAGGGCCACTAGCCAGTGCATAATCTAAACTAGTGCAGTAATCGTTCTTAGAAGATTCACTTACTATGCTAGGTTCCCATATCAATATGTATAATAAAAGGAAAGGGCTGAGTCAACATAGTCAATAAAGTATCACAAACATCACACTCAAATCATGCATCCAACGTACACCAAATATCACCCCTGAGTCACCCCAAAGACAGTTTTCCAAAATAATTTATTTTATTAAAGTGCCAATTGGGCCTCCTCCAATTTTAAATAAAATAATCATTTCTAAAGAGATCCAAAACACTTTTTCACGCTCAAAAATAAATCATTTATCAGTAAACCAGAACTACATTTGAAATTCCATGAATTATATTTAAAGAAAAAATGAGCATTCTTTCACTACTGGGTGTCCGTTGATCAAGAAAATACATCAAGTGTCGTGTATAATTAAACCACACTTTGACACCAAATAATCATTTAAAATTAGATTATCTTATATTATTTCCCATTTATTAAAATTAATAAAATATCAAGAAATCAATAAATTCTCAATTTAAAGGCTAGTGTAGTGGGGGACCTACCTCGACTCAAAAACCAATCATAATGATGCGACACACCTCACATGGGCACCCAAGCTGACGATCGTAGGACTGTGGAAAAAACCTTGCCAACGCACTACATCTACAAAGATAAGTAAAATTCATAAACACGGACTTAAAACAATCCAAACGAACAAAAGACACAAAAGAACCACCCTGACCAAATTTCAAAGTATATCTCTCACCATTCATACTATTTAATAAGCCACTTTAAAATTTATAAAACAATTCCAAAGAGACTCATGGTTTTACACACCCAAAACCAATTTCCCACATTATTCCCACAATTCACACATTTTATAAACCCATGTAATAAAATTATAAAATAAATTCAAGGGGCATAAAAAAATAGGTATATATAAAATCCAACCCATCTCCAAAAAAACATTTTCCAACACGTGCACACATCCTCCCCTTTTAAAAACACAACTCGCACCTCATAAAGAACCCACAACATGTAAAAAAGAAGAAATACAAGCTTGCTAAAATTATTAAACAACGTCATGGTTATGTATTTAATTAATAAGGAATGTGAAAAATGTAAGAAAACAATGTAGTTCTAAATTTAAAGGGAAACAAAAAGAAATCCAACCTCAACCCCCAGGAAGAATGAAAACGCACGCCCAAGATCGGTGTGTAATCTCATTCGAACCTCATCGACATAAACATGGAACAAGGTATCAAACAAAAAATAAATTATTTTAAAAACCATATTCACACCAATCTAATTAATTACAATATATGATAATATAATTATCAAATATTAAAGAAATTAAAAACACAATCGATCAATGTATTTTAAATATTAAAGGAAATAAAAAAGGGATTATACCTCAATCATTGGAGGATTTACTAAAACCGGTTCAAAACCTCAAACGCACCACAACCACGCTCTTGAGGGTCAACAACAAACCCCATTGATGAAATTAAAACTATATAAATTAAGAATATAACCCTTAAATCAGAACCTCATCCAAGTAAGAACCCTAAATCTAAGGGAGAAGGAGCAAGAGAGTATCGGAGGGGAGGCCACACCGACATGGTTCATCGGAGGAGGGTTGTGTGCACCGGAGGGTCGCGCCAGCTGACCAGGGGGTGTGGTTAGTCACGGGAGGTGATCACGGTTGGCAGAGAGCTGGCTGGGAGTGGCTGTGGCTGGTGGAGGTGCAGCACCCTAAGGAGGCCATCGAACAGGGGAGGTGTGGCTGGGGTGTGCGGGTGAAGAGGGAGAGGGGTGAGGCCGAGGGGAGGCATGGAGGGTGTCTTAAGGATAGGGGAGGTGAGGTCGGTGAAGAGGGTGCTGGGCACAATGGGTGGCCAGCCGGGTGTGCTGAGGGGGCGCTTGCGAGGGGCTGTGGAGACCGGGGAGGGGAAGTTTGGAGGGCTGGGATGAGAAGAGTCTTGCCGGGGGTGAGGGTGGAAAGTAGGCGGAGTCCATGATGGAGGGACGAGGCAAGCACGGAGGTCGGGGCATGAGCAGGAGGCCGAGACGTTGTGGCCGGGTTGAGGGTGGTGGCGACCGGAAGCCACAGCGAGGCCGGTGTGAGGGAGAGAGGCTGGGTGATCTGGGATCTGGACAGGGTGGAAGAGGCAATTAGGGAGGGTGGCTTGCGGCCCTCGTGCGCGAACAGGAACGAAGAGGGGGGTGGCTCACACATTCTACGGGGATGGGAGGGTTTACCGGGTAGAATTAGGGTTTCTCTTGTTTTTTTTTTGTTTTTTTCTTATCATAATACTAATAAAAATAATAATAATGATAATAATAATAAAAATAATTATAATTATAAAACCAGCAATATATAATTAATAGTTTCAAAAATAATAATATTAATAATAAAACCAAAGATAATAATAATAATAATATATAATAATTATAATAAAAATAATAATAATAACAATTATGATAATAAAAATAATAATAACAATGTTGGGAAATTTCACAACAATAGGGTCGGTTGCGCGGCTACTGCCAATAATGCGGTGACCGCACAAAGGGTCTAAAACCCAGTAAAAACATTAAACATCAACAAATTTGATCTGGGAACCAGCTCGGACCTTAGCGAGAGAACTCGGGCCCAAGAATTAAAAAATTAAAAAATTAAAAAAAGGTTAGAGTTTGACATTATTCCAACAAAATAATAATTCCACTTATAAATTTTTTTTATGGAATGTAAATTATTACTATATTTTATAGACAAACCTATAATCATAAATGAAAATTAAATAAATAAACTTTCACATTATATATTAAATGATAGCCAATAATATTTTAAAATCAACCTTGAATTCTTAAAAATACCTTTTCAAGAAATTTTATAATTTAAAATGGGAATTGAAATATAATCCTTAAATAATAATCCTCTGTAAGGAGGGATTGATAAATATAAATTTCTCTTGAAATATGGTTTAGAAATAATAATTATAAGTTTAAGGAAAAACTTTCTCTTAAACGGAAATGGTATTTAAAAGAAATAAAATTTTAATAAAAAATATTTTCTTCTCTTACAACAAGGGATTTAGAAAAATAACATGAAATTTAAGAAAAAAAATTATTACCTTAAACCTAAAAATAAATTCTTGCACTGGTAGTGATATTATACACATTAAGTGCTTGAATTTATGGAATGAGAGAAAGGGAGAACCTGGGTAGTGATATTTTGGGTTCCCAACAAGTGAATATAATGTCTATATATACTAGTGAGGACACTGAAAATTTATTTTCATATTTCTAAATTGGATTACATAGTCAAGAGAAATAGTTCCTGACTAAAATAATTCCCATTGAATGTAGGGATCTTGATATGAATCTAAAAATTCTATACTATATATAAGGAGAATGTTTTGTTTTTTCCTATTTTAGTATAAGTATAAAATGGTGGTGACCTTATATATTTCATTAGAATCCACATAAGATCCAGACTTATAAATAAACCTGATTACAAATTTATTTTCAAAACACTCACACACACACACACACATATATATATATATATATTCAGTGAAGGAAATTTATGAGGCTCGATGCTTTGTGAAACCCAATTGGTGTTCAACACATATCGATAGAGAATATAATATATATATATATATACATACATTATTTCATTGTAACTGGTTCATAACTGAGGAAGAAGGCAATGAGGAAATCTAAATCGTCTTCTGCTTGCATATGCATATCAACCAAGATTTAAATTATTTTTTTGCTATTATATATATATATATATATATCTTTTATAAAGGTTTCCTTGAGGGTCTAGGGGAATCTTTCTTTAAACATGACAATACCTACTGGTATTTTTGGCATCACAACTAATTTTAGTGGCTTTGAAAGGATCACGTGTTCCATGCCATGATATCTATGTGAATGGTGCATATGTTTTATCACTATAGAATCAGTAAAAGATACATCAATTGTTAGTATAGACTGAGTGGTACTCATTCATATGATTTCACAGTTTTGTGTCTCAAGAATTTTGATTTTATCACTAAGGAAATGTGACAATGGTGGTATAGGGTTGAATTGAGCTAGGATGTGCATGCAGGGTTGAGGTTCAAACTTGTGTCAAAGTTAGGATAAGGAGCATCGGGGTTGTAAGGTTTAGTGTGAGGGTTAAATATTATATCTTGGGAAGATAAGATGGCTCAAATGGTTTTGATATAGTGTCCCTTATTATGTACGTGTGTTTTTAAGAGGGATTACAATGTCCCCTGTTTCCCATCACACATAGATGTTCCACTCTATATCATTATCACATTTATTTGTTTTTTAGTTTATTCCACCTCTTCAGCTGAATGTAGGGTTCTGCAACAATAACACTAACAGACGCCACATGGAGTGGGCTAACCCGCTAACCCCCATCCGTACTACCATAATCACTCTATGGAAATTATGAACATACTAGCCTACCTATGTAGTCACATTAACCATTTCTACAATGATATGTTTCCTTCTTGGATCTTTTGTGGGATTTATCTTTCTCCCATAATGCATGGTTAAGCTGGCTAGCTAGCTTCTGTGGTTATCCATTTTTATCACTAAGTAAATTTTTAATATCTTAAAAGAACACTAAACTAAATTCAGGATTATTAAACATAATTATTTAAAATTAATTAAAATTATGTTATTTTAAACATTTTACAAATGTATTTATATAAAAGAAACTTTTTGTTTTTTATATATTTTTATTTATCACCAAAGAGTTTTAAAATAATTAATAATATACTTTGTGTATTAAACTTCTTGTGTGATAACTTAAAATTATATTTTAAAAAGGATTTTATAAACACATTGAAACAAATCATTTCTTATTTAAATGATATAAATTCTTGAAAATTATGGGATGTTACATTCTACCCCCTTAAAAGAATTGTTTCCTCATAAATCCTATTATATACTTAAAGAAATTTTAAATCTCACCTCTCAAAAATAGAAATACTATGATTGAAAATTTTATATTCATAGGAGTCAACTAAAATCCAATTATTCTAATCCTCAAAAGAAATTATTTTTTGAAATTATCCTTGAAAACATCATAATATCCAATGTTATATAAACCTTCACTATAACACCAAATACAACAGCCCGAGATCTAAACTCTTATAACCATTTCTAAAAACATGTTGTATACGTTTTTAAAAATATCCAACAAAGAAATATAATTTCCTTTACACACATAAGGATATTTTATGGTCAGGTTTATGAAGATTAGGAATAAATATTACAACATATAATATTTAAAAAAAATCAACAATAACTATATGGATTCACTCGAACTATAATCATAATCAAAACCAACCACTGGTGATCATATTTTCATCACAAACCACTAAAAATTATTTTTTAAAAATATGGGATGAGAAAAAAAATAATGAGTAAGTGTTTTAAAACTATTGTTAAAATAATATTCTTATGAATACTATAAAAAATATTTTGAAAACATATCCGATTATATAAAATAAAAAACATTTGATATAATAAATAATTTTCCACAAAAATGAATCAATTGTTTTCAAGAAAAATCCATAATAAATACAATTAATTTTTTTTAAAATACATATCACTTTGAAAACCCATTTTATTTCATAATATTATAGTACATAAAATAAACATGAATTTATCCTTGAAAACATTAATTTATTTTGAATGTAATATCTCTTTATGAAGTATAATGATATTGGGAAAACATTTGAGAAAATCATGGGTCCAATAAGGATATTAAATACCACTCTTTAGGAAACTGCCCCCTTGAGTTCATGAGATCACTCCTCATTCTTCATCAATATAACCAATATACAAGATAAAAAATTTATAAAGAATTTTTTTTAAATACTTATCTTTCTCAATTATAATACATTGAATTAGATTTTCAAAAAATTAATAAATTATTTTCAAAGATGAAAATAATTTTATATCTCAAAAACTTTATCAAGAGCTTCTTTTAAGAAACACTATTCTTTCATAAAGATGAGGAGAAATATATAATTTTATAAATAATAATATAAAATGATTATTATAAAGGAAGAATTAATCGTATATAAATTCCTTTCATTATGTAATTTCAATGATAACTATATAACATGGCCATACCTATATTCATGGATAAAAATTAAATAGTTAAAATAATATGTTATTCATAAGATTATAGTCATTAATATTTTAAAATAAATTTTGAATTCAAAAAACAAAATTCCCATTTCAAGGACATGTAAACTTTAAAAGGGGAATCGTAATAAAATCCTTAAATATTAGTCCTCCACAAGGTGTGTTTTAAATAAAATAAATTTCATTTATAATAACAGTTTTTTTAAAAAATATATATATATAATTTTATTGAAATAATTTCCCTTACATGGAAATGGGATTCAAGAGAATTAAAACATTTAAAAAAAATCATACCTTACAACAAGGGTTTTAAAAAATAAATTTTAAATTTAAGAAAATTTTTCCCATACAATAAATCTGAAAACTAAATCAAGATTAGGTAGTGATATTTTACACTTACAATGATTAAAATTATGGAGTGAGAGAAAGAGGGAACGTGAGAAGTAAGAGTTTGGGTTCCTAATTAATGAAGATAATGTATATATATATCTATGTGGATAGTAGAAATTTATTTTAATATTTATAAATTGGTTTACATAGTCGTTATAAACAGTTCCCAACTAAAATAATACAAATATATTGTTGGAATCTTGATAACATTGTAAAAATATTGTCCTATATCTATATAGAAGGTTATTTTTTGTCTAATTATGTTATAATTCAGAAATTTTGGTGACCTTATGTGGTTCATAATCATCCAAATTAGTATAAAATATATATATCAATATATATTATAATATATAAATATATACATCATGAGGTTATTAATAGTGAACAATTGAGGAAGAAGATGATGAATAAATCTAAATTTTCTTCCTCTTAAATGATAATATCAACCAAGATTTAAATTCTATTATTACCTTTATATGTATATATATTTTACACTAGTTTCATTAATTCACTTTGGGAATTGTTCTTTAAACGTGAAAATACCTGAAGGTATTTTTGACATCACAATAGATTTTGGTGGATTTTAAAGGATCACAGGTTCTAAGACATGAAATCAATGTGAACGATGTATAGGTTTTATCAATGAAGTATTATTGAAAGAGACATTAATTATTAGTGTAGGCTGAGAGGTCCCCATGTGTAGGGTTTCACAGTTTGGTGGCTCAAGGATGAGAATTCTATGACTGAAGGAAGGCGAAAATGGAGGTATATGGTGGCATCAAGTTGGGACACACATGAAAGGATGAGGATGAAATTTTCATCGAAGGTGGGAGTATAAGCATTAGGGTTACTAGGTTTAGTGTGGGGTTGAAGATGATCTCTCAGGAAGATTGGATGGCTCAAAAAATTTGGATCATACAACCCTTTTTATATCCCTATTTTTTATATGGTTATAAAAAGTCCCATATTTCCCATCCCATGTCGATGTTTCACTCAGTACCATGCTTGCATATTTTGATTTCCATGTCTTTCACCACCTAATATGGTAGTATGGGTTGTCACCCAAAACACTTATACACACCACATGGGGTGATCCAACCCACTCACCCCCCTTATGTTCCACTTCACACACTATGTGGGTGTTATGCGCTCCCCTGTTTTCCTATATAGACACTCACACCTTTTATACAATGTGGGATGTCCTTGCTTGATCTCATGCATTATTGATATTTATACCATAATTTATGGTTGATATGGTGAGCTAGCTTGTGTGGTTGGCTAATTTTTTTCACTAAGTAAATTTTAAATATCTAAAAAACCCTAAACTGAATTAATGATTATTAAAAAATCATTTAAATATTTTTACAATTATATTCTTTTAAAAATTTTAAAATTAAAGAAACTATATATTTTTCATATATTAATATTTATCTTTAAAGAGTTTTAAAATAATAAATATTATATTTCAAAAAATAAACTACATTAGTTATAAATTAAAATAAAATTCTAACAATGCCTTTATAAACACATTAAATTGATTCATATCTTGTTTAAAGGATATAAATACATTAAAATTATGGGTTGTCACAAACTAAATCTGTATTATTCCATCCCTAAAAAATGATGTCTAACCCAAAATTATTGAAGGAGTAAAGGACCAACTGTCCATGGATTGAAGTGGTTATGTGGTGGATGGAGTAACCATGAGAAATTAGTCGTGAGACAAGTGAATTGACCACAAGAAGAAGTAAGCATGTTGAAAATAGAAAAAGTATGGACTAATTACATCAAGGGATTCATCAACCACATGATGAAAAAAAGTGAAATTTTATGTGAAGTGTTCATGTGGTAGGACAATCAACTTCATAAAGAGTGTACTAGTTGTGCAATATGTCAACTAACCATGAGATTCATTTACTGCACATAGAAAACCAAGTGACCTTGGAATAAAGTCAACCACATTAAATTTTAGCTATTCTTTAAGGCCAATTAGAGATGTAAGTAGGATCCTACCAGGCCAAACTCCCTAATTTTATTTTTTTTAACTTTTTCATTTTGATATTTTCCAATTAAACACAAATGTTACTCTATTTTACTATTTTTAGAGACTTAAATTGAGAAACCAGTGATCATTTTCAAGGACATAAATGGATAATATATCTTGTTTTAATAAAATAGATAATGTTTTTTATAGGGGAGTGATTATTTTTAACTTATGCACAATTTTTGGAATTTCATCTCTGATAAAAAATGTTGTGGTTTTTTAGTGGAATTTTATACATAAATTTAATTCAAGAAATTTTTGTGTGCATGTTATAATATTTTTCTATCCTTCTAGTCACTGCAACTACCTAAATTTCTTGTGTGTTAAACTTGAAACATATGTTCTTTCACTAAAAGTACCAAGTATAGGTTAATAGGAATTTTGTTTATGTTTTATGTTTATTCTATTGTGTTTAGGGAAAATGATTTTTGAGGTTCCCTATTAACAACTTAAAATTTTCAATTAACTAAAAAAAGTCCAATTTTATTTTTAAATAAATATATTTTAATTGTTCCCCCATGTTAGGATTCATCATTGAGAACATTGTTTGGTTTTAATTATGAGGGACAAGGTATTAAAATGTTTTCATTTTTTATTCATTGCTACAAAAAATCAACCCCCCACCCCACCCAAAAAAATTACAAAAAAAATTTACTTTTTAGGATATATAATTCAAGAATTTAAATAATTTATAATCTTTTTTATGGTTTAAATTTTTTAGTGTGTTTTTAAATTGTAAAATTGATGTTTCAATTTTCCCAACCAAGTTATTATTTTATAGCAGTTTCAAGGGATTAAATTATTTATGAAACTATTTTATTTTCATGATTCCTTAATAAATATGTCCACTAATTTTTTGGATATTATAATGGAACTATGGAAGGGAGTGTGATAGGTATTATATTTATGGAATTGGATTAGAATATGGAGAAAATGAATCATTCAACATGAACCTAGGTAACATATCCTTTTAGATACAGAACACCTAAAGTATCCAACTCAAAATATAGTCATATAAATCCTTTGAAACTATAATACAATGGTAAATTGGAATCCATGGTGAATCAATGAGACATTAAAAAATTCATATGAGTAAAAAAATTAAAATCCTCTTTTTAGTCCAATAATTTCTATACACATTGATAATTGGGAAAATTCAAATGAAGTTCCCAATTATCAAAAATTAATTCATTTAATTAGGGGGATCATGAACACAAAAGAAGAAGGGGTAAATTGAAAATCATTTTTACTATATTAATAAAGTGTAAAGGGGATCTTTGGATTGAGTAACCTAGGAGAAAGTTACAATTGAAGGTGAATCTTGTTATTCCTTTAACTCTACTTGAATCAAACTTATCTATACTCTTAGAATTAGAACTTGAACATGGATTTATGTGAGGTGGTAGGACTAATGCATAAAATGTGTGTCAATTTTTTAACAATGGATATATATTTTCTATTATTCAATTTTTGTAATTGTATTTGAATTTGGTAAGGATTATAATTTTCTTTTGATTCTATATAAATAAATAAAATTTGTTATATTGCCTTATAGTGCATTAATATAAGTGTGAGAGAATTTTATGTTCCATTTATTTGGATACATTTTTTCTAAATCCTTTCTAGGAAATTATTTATTGTTTAATGTTGTAAATTTTATAATAATTAATAATTTATAAGTATTGTCAAATATTTTGTTGAAATAATAATTCTTATATTAGTTTAATTAAAATCAGTATTTTTGTTATCAAAATATTAAACATTATTGGTTTTTTTTTGTGAATATTTATAATAACATCTTTATGAATGATGATTCAGCATTCTTTGAAAATTTTATTTTTATGATTTCATTAAATTAATTATTTCTTAATTTTATATTTATTTTTCATAATAAAAATTTTGGAATACAATTTTTAGTTCGTAATTGTAAATTTTATGGTTTAATTATGGATTTATAAATTTGAAGTTTATGTTTATGATTTTAACTAATAATTAAATTTTGTATATTTCTTACAATCTACTATGAAGAGTACCAATAATAAAGTGTGATCTATATAATTTTGGTCAACTGAACATGAGGTTCAATGACCATGAAAATGAGGAATCAACCACATATGGGAAATTGATTATGTTTCCAACCAGTTGCAAGAGGGATGGACTGATCATTCCAATGTCAAGTGACTATAAGAACCAAATTACAATAGAGTAATATTGTGAAAAGATACCATAAAAAGAGAATAGATACTGAATGATTCCTTGAATGAGAGACTATAAGGAATGTTTGATCATCCATTTATAAGGATTTGAAGAATCTGAGTTGAGGGAATCTGAGGCCAACTCATTATATGTTAAAGAATATGACAGATGCAATTCGTTTTGATCTTGATTTGAAGATAAGAAAAAAATTTCCCTATTGAGGGAGACCAAGGTCCCAAATTTCAGAAGTCCCATGAAAAAGAGAAAAGATAGTTGAAGAGGGATTAAAACTGGGTATTTACCTATAAATATTAAACTACTACTTCTCTAATTCACAGTATAGAATACGGTTGAATCCATAAGTCGAAACTACTAAACAAATGGACATCAAAAAACCTACTTCAAATCATAAAACTCAACCCTTCCAAAATATAATAATGAAATAAATAAATTGGTCAAATCATTATAAAATTTGAAGAAAATTGATCAAGGAATTTTTTTGAAGATGTAATAATCATGATGTTGGGTCTAGTCTACTTGAATAATGAACCAAATCTCAAAAAAGACTCATGTTGAGGACTGAAAGTTAATCTTGAACCTCAATTGAGAATTGAAAAAAAAAATTAAAGAGGAGAAATAAACACTGAGTTGGGTATTAGTGATTCAAAGTAATCCTAGAATTAATCAAATGAATATTTGTTTTTACTCACAACTTTCTTAGGGCATGGAAAAAGCATATTTATTTTCCTAATGCAGTAGAGAAGCTGACCAGGGTTGTGTCATTTGAGGAGCATTGCAGTCATTTCAATCAGTAATCCTAATTCACCTAAACTAATTATTTTTGGTTTTTATATATTTACTGAAAACAATGGTGTTGATTATGGAAAAGATAAAATTAAAATAATAAATGAAAACATTAAATCTAAAAGAATATGCAGATGCGGACAAAATGAAATTAAGAAAGAAATAACTTGGTCCTAGGGTTGGATAACATGGGTTCATATAATATTTATATATTTTTGAAATTCAATTTGATAATTAATTTTATGAAACCTCATTAATGAATTATTTCCTTTGATTTAAATAATGTGTGATTTTAGCATGCTTCTGGTACACCCAACCACACCTCCTCCAATAGTAAAATATGATAACACCTTAATCGAGAATAATATTCCTAAAAGAACCAGCTCCACCATATGAAATTTCAACCCTTATGAAATCCCCAAATCCATCGTATCTATGTTTTTCCAAATATAAATGAGTTAAAATGAATTAATCAAAGGAAATAAATAGAATCATAAATAATATTGCGGTAGATGATCGCCATACCCATGGAATACTCCCGCATAAATATAAAATTTATTTAAAACATTTGTAATTGAAGTGTAATAAAAAAATTCCATGAACCCTCCTCCATGTCCAAGCCTTGGTTAGTCACTAGCCATTACAAAGTGAAAAAGATATCACATCAGAAGATGAAAGAGAGAAAAAAGTGAGATTAAAATTGGAAGAGAAAAAGGGGTGGAAGAAGAATATGGAATCACTTTAATAAAAAATATGAATTCATTATGTGGGAAAATAAAACTAAAATAAAAAACAAAATAAAAGATAAATCTTAAATGTAAAATTTCCTACACTCCTTGGTTCCCCAGATGGAATGGGATGAATTGGAATGATTTGGGAAAATTAGGAGGTATCCTCCTTTTATAGGCCAAAATATATCCTCATAAAGATTGCATTTTTTCTTATTAAATAGATGAGTGGTGAATTATATCCTTCAAAGAGTTTTTGATAAATAAATTTGGAGTTCACCTTCAAAATTTTATCTTAATTGGAACCATATGAAGGAGTTATGGATTTTTCATTGATTGTGACTTTTTATGGACGAGATTTTCAGGAAGCGTCCTTCAATTTATATCATTCAATTTCCATATTAATGGATTTTGTCCTCCATGTAATTTTATGGGGGAACGTGTATTGAAGTTATCTATAATATTCGATAGTAGTCACCTCAATTGGAGGATTGTAGCGTGAATAATGATTAAATTACGGAGGTGGGGTCCACGTTATCTGCCTGTAATATTTTCTAACATCTATGATTTGTTTCAGGCCTCAAGATTTTCAAATCAGATCTTGTTCCTCAATAAAAAGTTGAATAAAATAATTCAATTAATAATAATAAAAATAATCACTCAAATTGGATTAATATTTTAAAATTTATTCCCAAAATACCATTGTGATTAAAATCTATTAAAATTCCAGAATTAAGCAATTTTCACAATTTAACTCAAAACACAACATTAATCTAAATTTTTAGTAAATAAGATCATATTAATAAATTGGGAGGAATTAAATAATTTAAATTAATATATAAAATGAGGATAATATTAGGTATATCATGTTTTGATCAAATAAGGATAATGATGATATTCTAATGTTCTAGAGATGATATCCAATGTAATCTCTTGAAAAGTGTTCCCTATGTTGATCGATAATAATGAAGATTATGGATCCTTTATCCACCAAAATTAATTATATTCTCCATCAAATATGTTTTAACACTATTTTTAATAATTAAAAGTTTCAATGAAGTTATGATTATGAGTTATTATGTTTAAAACATACTCTGTTGGGTTCAGTGAATCGGAAGGTAAACAAAACCATTAAATTCCAAATGTTTGAAGATTTCAAAGCAGATGTAGTTTTGATTGTCAACATTGAGTGTGTATGATCTATAGAAGACTGATTTTGATGTCTTAAAGAGAGAACTAGGGATGAACTATGACTTTCCAAATTTTCTGTTCATGTTTATATTGATGGTGGTTCTGAGTGATGCTTTTGGAAATGAAAAATAGATAGGGATTTTCCATGAATATTTGAAGGTTGAAGATGACTAGTTTTTAAATGAAAACCAAGTATTTAGGAATGGTATTCATACCATGATGAAAGTTAAGAAATGTTATTTTTGAATTTCTAAATTTTGTGTGAGGTTGAAATACTTGTTTCAGAAGGAAGAGCCACATTGGATTTACATAAAGTTGAAAAGAAAAAAAATCAACTTTAGAGTGACCTAATTTTAAAATAAAAGTAAATAAATGGGAATAAAGGGATATATATTGATGACTCCAAGGATATTCTTGAATCTTATAGATATTTTTGGAGTACTCAAGTGTTGGTTCATCATGGTTTTCTTTTGAAACAAGGGCACATGGGCCTATTGAATTCTATAGAAAATATTTTCTTGATTCATGTGATTATGATGATGTACAGTGACAAGAATACCACAAAGAGGTGAGAGAAATGATTTAAAATATGTGACATTGTTCTAGAGTCTATGAATTGGTGTAATATTTACTATTAATAGGGATATCATCCATTACCAAGGATCTTACCTCGACCCAAAATCATTCATTCATCTCCATTCCACAATCCTCAATCATCCACTGTAAAACATGTTAATAAGTGGAGTTGTACTTGAGGTAGGAACCTATTAAATAAAGGAGTGAAATGGAGTTTAAGAAATGAGGAAGAATTTTATCTCAATAGAGGAATTTCTTCATCTAATTATTTACTTCCTATAATTCTTTCTTGAGATGATCATATTGAATATAATTGTAGATTATGATTTTGTTATATTAAGATAAATATTTTATGGGGAATTGAAATGGATGGATTGATTTTCATTTTATTTTTTATATATAGGTTTTTATCAAGGATCCTATGGTTTTTCGATCGATAGTTCTCACATTCGCTTCCTAATGATCATCTCTTACAATCTAGTTTATGAACCTACAGGCGAAGAGTAGTGTTCTCTTTTCCTTGGTAGATGTAACTTAAGTACTTGACTATAAACGTTTGTGGTATTCTCTTTTATATGAGGAATAATATTCATTTGATATCTTTTATAAATATAATTTCTCAATATATGTCCTTTAATAGGTCGTTTTATCTAAAAATACTTATTTATTATAATCCTTCATAGAGATATTTAAAACCTATATGATTAATTTCTTACAAGAGAGGTATTTTCTCTTTTAATTATTTCTATTCCAAGTCCCATAACTCAATAAATTTTTTATCCTCTAGTTTTTTATTGTTTCCTATATTCTCTCTCACTTTCATCACCACTATTTTGTTGTTGTTGTTTTCAATGGTTTTTCATTTTTTTTCTTTTTTTTGGTCACACACCTATATATTTCTTTGTTATTCAACCCTACATAACATAATACAATTAGCTATTAGGTTTAAAAATAGTTAAGTTGGAATATATCCAGTGAATCCAGTGTGTTAGTAGGGAGAAACTCATATAGGATAACTTAAATAGTCCTACTAGAGTAACACTCACTCAGGATACCCTAGAGAAGCATACTAGAGTACCACCACCCCTACTATCCATATGAGTAAAATTATGGTCTCTTTCTAATAGGTTACCTAATTAGAGTTTTTTTATCACCTATTATCATAAAGTCTAATTAAAATGCTATATTCACTCAATTATTTTAATTGGGATTAAATGGTTACCCAAAAACCTCACTATCACTTGGTATCCCAAACCAATTTTCTTAAGCCTCCTCTATAAGTATCATGTTTGGTATAATCCCCAACTATTTATTCACGAGTAAAATTATCCATGTTCGCTATAAATGATTCATAATTACAATGTTCCTATAACTGTTTGTAATACATACATAAATTAGACCTATGGTCTAGTGCAAGTCACATCTCTTTCTCATTCGGTCATATCTCCCATCATTCCATACTTCCTTTTTAGTCTAGTTAAAAATAGAAAAGAGGTAATAATTAATGTAAAGGGGCCTCCTATTAGATGTATGACCTAACCATACCCTCTATTGTTTATCTACAAACAAACAATCCAAATTGAAAAGAGTAGATCAAGCACAAGTCCCACACTAAACCGTTTTTAGGTACCTTTCACCTAGTAGTCCTCTCCACATGGATTAAAACTATTTAGAACTGGTCCCCTCCATATGAATCTAAATTATAAAAAAATGTTCATATATGAATGAACATAAATGGAACAACTTTAGTCCTAGATTAATGATCTCAAAATATATATTGTTTGTCTTAGACATATTACATTAAAAGTAATCATGTGGGTCTTAAATGCATGACCTTAAAAGGCATATCATCAATCCTAGATACATAAACTTAAAAGGAACTCTATCAATTCATAGATTTATAACCTTAAATGGAACCACATCTGAACTAGATGCAAGAAATAAAAGGAAACACATTAGACTGGGATGCATGATATTTAAAGGAACCATGTTTGTCCCATGCTAATAACCTTAAAATAAACTTCTTTGTTCATGGATATATGACCTTAAAATACACCATTATAGTAATTATCACATTACCCTAAATAGAGTTATGTGTCTCAATAAATTGAACTGAACTATGTGGGTTCTAATTACATTTATAAGTATATGTAGGAAGGATCGTTCATGGTCCTGGTCCCAACTACATATAACCTTATACCTCCTTCCAAAACATCCAAATTACTCCCTACAAGGTGATAAATTCTTGAGTACCCTCCTTTATGGATTTAAAATATTGAGTAACTAAATATTGATTCAATTGAGAGACAAAATACTTCCAACATATAATTTTTTATTAAATTCATATTTTCAATCAATAAAATTCAACAAAGGGTAACTGGTATTATTACTTGAAATGATTTAACTAAAATTAATTAAATCTATGAGTCTTAAACTGTGGAACATGGAATTTTATGGGATGAGAGAACCTCTCATCCTCTCATCTTATTAAAGGTTTCTTCATCACCTCCCTAGGTGATTAAGATGTCACCTAACTTAGGAAACTGATAGATTCATATGATACCTAAAACAACCAATATGGACCCAATATAAAGGAAATCATTGCAAGCAATAACATGATATCATAGGTTATCCAAGAATATTCACAGAAATAAAATTTTGAAATTCTAAACTAAAAATGACTCAGTGGTTTCTAATTTATAAGTATAATATTATCGTGAAAACATGTGAAAGGGAAAGATATTTTAGTGGTATGAATCCTAATCAAAATGGAGTATTTGAGAGGGGAAACATGATAAAATATAACATGGATCAAATTATGCTTATCAATAAATTAATTTTAGGAAAAAAATTAAATTATTCCTTCAATATAAAAAATAATCCATATTATTCATAGAGAAAAACTCCCTAAATGAGATGTGTCATGTTGAGAAATAAACATTTGAAATATTTATGAATCATTATAAGTAAATTTTTTGTTCTTAAAAAAGATAATACCCATCAAAAGATTGAATCTATATAGAATTATGATAATTTTATTATATATATTTCAAAGATCGAGGATAATAAGTGTTATAAAAAAGTATTAAGAAAAACATTGAAATTAAAAGTATCATTTTAGTTTAAAATATTTATAGTTGAAAACAAAACATTGATATGGTTTTAGAATAAAAGTCTAGTGAATTTAATAGTTTATGGGTGAGTAATAGAGAAAAATGGTGACTCATAAGAAATAATTGATGATGATGCTAGTTATGATTATGTTTTAGGTTCAATTTCACCTAGAATACCTAGGATAAAATTTAATATTTATGAATAAAACATTTTTAGAGAAAACATTCTCCAATGAAAACACCAAGAATAAATTCTCTACACACAAAAAAACTCTCTTATTAATTTTATCCCTAGAGAATTTTTATTAGGCCAATCATAACTAGATTTTCATAAAATTAACAAATTAAGAGCTATAATAAATTGAGAAAAAATAGACTTACGATGTTGTTTTAGGCTAAATGAAAAAGAAATTTATTAGATTTTAATAGGTTTTCGGAAACAAATTCAAATAATATGGAATGGTGATTCAAAAAAATCATGATTTTTGTAAATGAAATTCACCCAAATTAAATTTATTGATATTTTTTATATTATCTCTCTTGTGATAAGGTTAGAAAATATTTGGTTATACTTTTTATCACTGTCCAAATAAGGTTTAAGTTATTGAAGATAGATTTTAAGTTATATTTTCTAAATAGAGTATTTGAATAATAAGTGTATATCAAATAGAAATTTAGATTTCACATAGATAAATAATAGAATATTGTGTCATGATTAAATGAGGTTTTTTATTGGTTGAAGAAACCATCGAGATCATGGTATTCAAGTCTTGATTAGTATTTAAATAAGCTCATATTTCAATAAATAATGACTTGAATATAATTTATATGTTAAGAATGAGTGTGAGGAAAGAATTATGGTGATAATATATGTGGATGATATAATCTTTTTTATCTTGAGTGAATCTCAACATAAGGAGTTTATTTATTACATGAATAGTGAATTTGAGATGTCAATGATTAGTGAGTTAATATTTTTCCAAGGGATCCATGTTATAGAAGAAAATATTATACATTTTATTTATCAATATAAATTTATAATTAAAGATATTAAATGGTTTTCTATATAGAATCATATATGAATGATGAAACAAATTTCAACCAAGATAAGGTTGTTAAAATATGATATTTCTGAGTTTTCCAATATCATGGTATATAAAGAAATCATTAGAATCCTGGTATACTTGGAAATAAAAATAAACCTCATACTATTTTTATAATAAGTCAAATAGAGATATATTAAAGTCAACCTTAGGAAATATTCATGCTATTTGTGAAAACAATACTTTGATATATCAAAGTAATGGTAATTTTTGAATTATTGTATAAAGGTATAAAAGAGTAAGAGTTATTGTGTTTTATTGATGTCAATGCAGAAAGGTTGTTTGATGATAAAAAAGAAAAATTATATAGGTACATTTATTCATATAGATTTTAATTTTTTTTATAAATAATAAAAATATTTATTTAATTTAGAACTATATAATATAAATACATACCCATAACTTTAGCATTTATATAATTCATATTTATGAGGTAATATCTTGAAGATATTGGTAAGGAATTATTGTAATTTAATTTTATAACTCCAATTAAATAAATTTTAGAAAATAATTGTGCTTAATTAATTAATAAATAACATAAAGATAATGTATAACTTTATCAAAGAGAAAGTGGATAAAGTTAGGATGAATTTTGGGATATTTTTCTACAAATAACAAATTTAAAAATAATATGATAAAGGTACAACCAAATAATATTTTGAAAAAGTATCAGTTGAATCTTTGAGTTCCAATATATTTATCAATGTGATGATTTATAGAAGGACCCAAACTCCCCTAATTGTTTTTGTATATGTAGGTTTATCTCTAAGTTCCTTGTAGTGGTAAGGTTGTTTTTCCATAGGGTTTTTTTTCTCCCATCGCTTGGTGGTAGATAACAATTTTCATAGTGGGTGATCTTAGTTGAGGGATAATATTATTATGATATGTTTATAGTTACCCAAGATTATCCTACATAGATATTACATCTTTTTTTGAATATTTATTACATTACACAAACACATGTCTGAGATCCAAAATGGTTTGGTGTATTTGGTAACTTAGAAAAATAAACACTGGTCCATAGGTGAGCTACGTCATCTCCCAGTATATAATTCACAAATATAACCCTTATTATAAATATCATATGTAATAGATATCTTTATAATTTTGGGAAAGGAAATATAAGAAAGGGTGATATCATATGATTAGTAAGGGTAAACATGGGTATATATAATCATAACTAAAACATAAGGGAATAAGAATGTGATCATAACATTTTAAAACCATAACATGCATATCAATGATCATATACATGAGTCATGGAATAAATAATGGTATTTCATAATACATGAATGATAATATAATCAAACAATATATTCCATGATAGAATAAAATTTTCATAAGTCATGTAGTTGTGGTATACACATTATCATTGAAAATCATTTCCATATTATCCAAGGATCACTCTCAAGGCTATCATATTATAATGGGTTCATTCCCCAAACCATGATATTAGTCATTGATTACTCCTAATACCGTCATAGTGGAAAAAGTACCTTACTGAACCTAGTTTACTCCCCATTAGAATCATGTATATCTCATGACATATAAATCTTTATTGAATGCATTGGAGCATGATATAGGTCCCAACCATCACACAATGAAAATCATATTTATGTGTGCCAAAAGATAATAATGTTTCAGCATATCATAACCCATGAAATTAAATTAGTATCATACTAATTTCATTATATAATAACTTGTGGACAAATGATAGGTTTTATAACCAATTCCTCATAAAATAACCTATAAAAAGAAGCTAGTTTCATAAACATCATGTCATCAAAACATAAACCATTCGGAGAAAGAATATGAATGTTATCATTGGATAATATCCATAGTAAGTAATAAGTAACACCAATGGATATAATATTAGATGAAAAATAATTTGGAAATAATATTTAGAACATTTCTTGAGGAAAATATTCTTTCCTATTTTAAAATTTGTTTTTAAATCACAAAACATTTTTGAAATCCTTTTTCTTTGAAAATAACCTTGAAACCTTACAAAGTAATATTTCCAAATCATTTAAAACACTTTTTCAAACATTTTAAATTTTCAAAATCATTTTATTTAAAAAATATATTAAAATATCATCTATAAACATTTTTGAATTCATTTTTAGAAAACATGGTTTTAGATGAAAAAAGATTTATGATCGAAGAGAAAATAAAGTCTGATTTTCTTAAAAACATTTTTCTAATAATTTTATATACCAATGAATAGAAAAAGTATTCCATTACTTTAAAATATAATTAATAAATAGATAATAATAAAATTAATGAGAATTATTGATAGATTGATCATCATATTTCAACATTGGATACTTACTCATAAATTATCATAATAAATGATGAGATTGTAAAATAAAATAATTACCACTTTGGTAACATTGAATCATATTCCCCATGATGGAATAATATAAAATGAAACTTAAAATATCATTAGGATGAATAAATTACAAATATTACAAGTCAAATTAGTTTTATATACATCTCATTAAACAATATAAGTGCATAATATAACATACATCTCAAAGAAGAAAAAGTGTGACAAAAATACCTTACTAATTGAGTAATTTTTGAAATTATAATACATCATGAAATAATAACATAAATGGAACCATTATTTATCATTAAATAAGATATATTCATGACATATCATTCCATATGGTAGTATATAAACCAAAAAAAGAAATGAGTGGTGAATGTGGCATAAGTCACTCCGAAATAAAATTGAGACTAGAAATTCCCTTACCTTAAGTGTTGATTTCCATCTAACATGTTCAAAATATTGTATAATAAATATAATTTTATTATGAATATATTATCAAAATATATTTAAATATATCATACCATATATTATTTTCTTATGACCATTTATTACCTATTTATCAACAATTCCTTGTTAAAGTTATATTTTAGGCAATAATCTTTTTATTTTTCTTATATTTTTTGACTTTTTATTCTTGATCCTATTACATTGATCATGATATCATCATATCAAGAATTTAAACCATGATATAAATATAAAATTTATTCATTATATAGTTATTTATAATAACCTATATAATTTAGTGACAGTAAATGAAATAAATTTTCCATAGAGACAATAGGTCATACATACACATCAATGTTGCTTCCATTTGCTAGTTGGATTGAAATAAATAAAAGTACCTAATATATAATAAAATTATATAATAATAGTTATTTCATATATATATCACATATATTTATTAAATCCAACCTTAATAAATTCCATATAATGTGTGAACAAATCACATCACTTTGCAAGGCGGTAGTCCGTTGTACACTCGAACAGTGTTATCATATACAAAAAAATGGAATGAATAAAGGAATGTGTGGTACAGTAACTCAAGAATCATAATAATATCATAAATATCATATATTTCATATATATATAATAAATATATAATTATTACCAACCTTTAGATGTGGTAATGTAAAAAATTGACTACGGCGTTTCGCAAGGCAGTAGTCTGCCATATGGACGAAAAATGATTCCATAACCCATTTGATGGAAGTGTGTGTATTTATAGTTAAAACCATTAAAATAAAGTCATATAATTATATGAAATATAATGTGGCTATTATATCATCATATTATAATAATAATTAAAATATGTGGAGGAAGATATAAAATAAAAATTCACGTTGATGAACGTTACCTCTTCTTCAAGTACCCTCCTTAGGTTTGCACAAAAATCCTTCCTTGGTCATATTTATGTACAAACTAAGTATTCAAAGTTTATTTGAGGGAATTTATAAATTTATATGGTTAGTTATTAGCTGAATCAAATAGTTTTGAAGGAGTTAATAAGAGAGTAGAGGGTGGCATTTTATAAGTGAGGTGAGTGGAAAAGTTATAAATTTTTTAAAGACAGAATCCCAACCACATTTTAATATGTAGAAAGGGTAACCATTAGAAAATTATAGAACCTAATATGTATAATGGTATAAATATTTCCAAAAAATTGTTTCTGTAAAATTTTATATGTGATTCGTACCCTTATCTTTTTAGTTTAATCTCCCAATAAACACATTTTTTCCTTAACTGTGGTAATTGATTTTAACTGCATTCACTATTCATTTTAGTCAAAAATTAAGTTTGCCTTATTCTAAATTAAATATTATTTTGATTCTGAATATGAAATCCATTTTTCCAAATTTAATTCACATAAGTGTAAAAAAAATTAACTTAAAATTAATTACAAAGACGTGTTGGAAAAGAGGGTTTTAAAAGAAAAAAAATCAAAATATTTCAAAGTTTCTATATCCAGTTTCAATATTAAATTGATTTAAATGGACAAAATTTTATTAATAGCTGTATAATTAAACTAACTATAATTTAAAACCAATTTTAAATATAATTTAAATTTTTAAATAATTTAAATTAAAAGGTGGTTTTCAATTAAAATTTTTTATTTTTCACTATTCATCAAAAAATAGATCTTTTCCAAAAAATCAAAAAAATCACCCTAAGCTAATTTTTATATTGTTAATTAAAAACTAAATTTTATTTTTCTAAATTCATTTTATAAATGTTTCCAAAAATTAATTTTATTATCATTCCAAAAAGACATAAAAATATATTTTTTTTTTAATTAGTGTTTTTGTATAGTAAGTTATTCCATTTAGGAATCTTCTATTCATTTAATTTGTTGTTTTTTACATGTTTTGTTTGTACTCAAATTTTTTTCTATTTTTAAGTGGTATTTATTCATTGTTTGTGGTATTATTTAAATCATTTATCATTCTCTTGGTCTTAAAATAATTCTTCATTGCACCTTAGCACTCTCATTCCCAAATATTGTTCATCATTTTTTCCCATATAATCTTCCCTTCAGGTTTCTACTTGGGAGCTTCAAGAAAGGGTTTTTACTAGTAAAAGATTCACATATAAAACAATAATGAACTTTTCAAGGGGATATGTAGTGATTGTTTGGTGGTGATATGGGCGGTTATATAATCTATCAAGAATTTGGGTTTCTTATCCATATAGTTATTAAAGGTGTATTTCTGCTAATTTAGTGGTGTCTTATGTGGTGAATTTGGTCTTTTTATTGTTTTTGGTGTGGTGTTTTTGTGGATATGTACAAAGTCATTTTAATAATGGAAGTAAAGGGTATCAATGTTATATTTTGATGGTGCTTTGGATATTGATTTTTAATTATTTTGAGGTCTTTATAAAGGTAGGTTTCAATTGTTCTAGTGATAATACATTCTATATAGGTTATTCCACTCTATTTTTTCAAGTTATATAGAATTAACATGATAAAGTCACATGTGGATTCATGTTGGTGATGAAATTAATATTGGAAAAGGTGATATGATCAAAGAGAGATGTGGTTCATGTTGGTAAATGGTGGTGGTATTGGTTTCATGGAATTAGACACACAATATTAGGTATTTTGTACATGAAATTCGAAATTTTAAGATTGGTTTTGTATTGAAGTTGAATTTTTTGTTTCATTTTTTGTTGGGTTCTTATTATTGGTCCCTACATAACCCATATAAGTGGTTTTTAATAAAATTTAAAAAAAAGTAGATTAGAGAAGGTGTATATTGGTTTGATGACAACAAAAAATGGCTTTTTCGTTATCTGTATTTCAACAAGTAATTTCACTTATCAAGTGGAGTAGATAAATAAATGGTGTATGAAATGTGGTTTAATTTACAAGTTTTTTCATTGGTTTTATTGATTCTTTTAACAACTATGATAAGGTTATATTTTGGTTCATTGAAAAAAAAGATGAGAAAGATCTGGAATGGTTATCCAAAATAAGAGTATTATATCAAAGGGGGGTAGATGTTCAAATGTTTAGATATGTACTAAAGGGTGATAAAGTGACAACATCTCAAGGAGAGTTGATAAGATGATTTTATTTGAATAAATAATTTTATAGTTTTTCTCAATGTTAGGGGTATTTTTAAAGTAATATTAAGTTAGAAAAATGATTATTTAGCTGACCCTAATTATTACCTATTGTTTATCATTAAAAAATTATTCATATCAGTTTTTAGTGGATGATTCAGGATTTATTGAGTACAATATGAATAAAATTCTCATAGAATTCATATATTTCATTCAAAAGATATTATATGGATAAAAACATTTTAAGGATGTTCAAAGTTTTTCAAGACCCAAAGTAAGATTATTTTTCTGTTGTGTTTTCTAAAAAATATGGATAAATAAAATTTAATTGACTCATATTTATATTAACAAGTAGACTAAAAAAACAAACATTTTATTCATAAATACTACACCATGGTAATCCTAATAATTTAATAACCCTGATAAAAACTACATCATGTTTTTTATCTGGTTTGAAGTAATACTTAAAAAATATATACATTTAATGGAAATAGGAGGAATCCTGATCATTGTTCAGAGGATATTTTTATAATTTAAAGAAAAATAAGGAATAAAAAAATATTAGGTCATGGTTCTAAGGAATTTCAAAGAGGGTCTTTGATAGAGCTTCTATTTTCCAAATCTTAATAGAAAAATCATGGTTGAATATGTGTTTTATGTAGTGTCTATTTAAAATATGGAGTTGATTATGGTTCTTATCATATATCTAATATTTATTATGGATTAAATAAAATGGACTTATCAAAATTAATCCATAATGTAATGGATATAAAAACATGTTGCAATACACACCAGATAAAAATTAAAATGAAGAAAATAGGTGAAAATCATGATATTATAAGTTTCATGGCTATGGATTTTGGAGTTGAATATTTTATCAATAAAACCATTACTTGATGTAAAAACATACATAATTTCCTATAATATCCCTATTCAAAATTTAAAATCGATATCAATTTTCAAAATATGAATGATAAAAATTTAGTTATGCAATTTCACTTAGCTTTTAAGGGCTAATTTAGGTAGTTTTGGTTAGTCCACATTAAAGGAGCAAAGATATGTTTCATTAGAAATATATGGAAAATATCATTAATTAGAGAACTTGTTTTAAGATCAAGAAATGAGTAATTATAGTGCCATAAATTGAAGATTTTATATATGAATAAAATATAGAAATAATTGGAATGTTTAGAACTTATTGAAGTAAATTTAAAAAGAATATAAAATATGAAGGATTTCCTCAACATGATGAATGTGAAGATCATTATTACATGAAAACAAATGTGAAACCATTATTTTTTTTTTGATTTTTGAGATCAATTCACTCACTTTTAATTGATTATTAATCATAACTTTTCAATATAACAATTAAATTTCAAACATGAGACGATATAAAAAAAGTGGTATAGTGAATCAACCCTAAACTTGTACAAATAAGTGATATTTAGTAAATTTGGTACATCATCGCATCATCATCACATGCTCCTTATAAATATTACACTGTGGGTGAACCAAGTAAAATTGATTGTCACATATTATTTATTGCATTAATTTATAGGGAGGATGTGAGAAGAGTTCAAACTAAAAATTATGACGTGACTGTTGAAAGGTATGTTTTGAATTATCATACCCTAATTCACCCCAAATCATTAGGTTTATTCCCTTATGGTTTAAATGGTAATATTAAAATTTCTCATCAAAAAGAATAAAGAATAAATTTTTTATTCAAGTAAAGGATTTATTGTCTCCTTAATGGATTAAATGATATTTAAATAAATATGTGTAGGTTGAATATTTAATAACAAATCATGTATATAAACTTATTTTTAAATAAACAAATTCATCTCTAGTAATTACTCCATCCTAAAAACCTTCAAACACTAATTTATTCTATATATTGCCCCCCATTGTATAAATATCATAATCAAAATTCTCCTCCTTAACATTTGAAACATTGTCAAAATTTAAATCCACCAAATCTGATCTATTAAATTTAGGTTTTAAATTTTACATCTTTTCAGACATATTAATCTCAACTCTACTAATATTAAAATTTTAAATTAACAAATTATTCATTAAAATTAATAATCCATAATGACTCAGTATTTTCCAAATTTATAGGTATAGTAACCATAACTTCATATTGAATTTTAATAAAACTATTAATATCAATAAAGTTTAATCTATTAACAATTTGAAATTTGATATTTTCAAAATTTGACTTTGAATCCACTTTAGCCCATCGATAGTTAATCTCA
The DNA here is from genome assembly GCA_963277665.1 of Viscum album. Lineage (NCBI taxonomy): Eukaryota > Viridiplantae > Streptophyta > Magnoliopsida > Santalales > Viscaceae > Viscum > Viscum album. Next base: position 1,429,885,489 of record OY728140.1, read on the forward strand.
TCTTGATATTTATTTACATATTCCAACAAGTTCATGACCAAATTATAAATATTTATTATAAACATATAAAACTATTCATAAAACATTTTCCTATAATTTATCTTTCAATATCATAATAATTTGAAATAACAATTCATTCCATAGCGTATACAACACGCCACATTGAGATTAAACAAACTATTAAATATTATTATTTAAATGTTATAGTTATAAACTAGATTCTAAAAAGGAGGTTATGAATAATATTAATAACAATATATATATATAGACACTGTGTTCATATTTAATAAAAATTTAATCATTAATTCTTAGGAATTAAGCACTCAATTTTCAATAGTCATTTTATGCTTTAAAAATATGTTTTCTTCAAAAACGTTTTTTTGGTGGATAATAAAAATAATCTATTCAATTTTAGAAATATTATATTAAAAAATTATATCCTTTTTTTTAATCATCATATCAAATTATATTAGGCTGAGATTTTATGATTTTTATGAAAAGATTGTGTTTTTAGTGAATAGTAAAGAATACCAATTTCTGTAAAAGTGTCACTTACTTTCATTAAAAATTAACATTAATAATTGAATTTGATATAATTTTAAAATAATATTTATTTAATTATATATAATATAATTAATTAATATTTAATTATCATTATACCAATATGTTTGGTATAACTTCCTTTTTGGTCTTAAAAAAGCATTTTTCAAAAGATTGCTTTTCATCGCATTTCACGGGTTTAATTTTAAATTAAATTATACAACTTATATAAATTTAATTTTGATAAATGGATTCCATATTTCGAATAAAAATATTTTATTTTTTAAAATGGTTCCATTTTATTTTTAGTCAATATGAATAGTAACCGTGGTAAAATTTATCACCTCGATAAAGGATAAAATGAGGTAAAAAAGGTTAAAACTATAGATTAAATCATTAAAAGCCATAAAAATTTCCATTAACCTATTTTATTAGTAGTTTTAGAAAAATATTATTCTTAAAGAGTTAAAATAAAAAAATGATTAAAAGTTTTTTGAAATTAAGAACCCAATCTTGACATTTAAAAAAATAAGTTATATTTTAATCAAATTAAAAACTATTTTTGGACCTTTTACATTAATAGTATGGTTGGAAGATTACATTAGTATTTTTCTTGATCAAAAAGTACAAAAACATTCCATTTTTTAACTTAAAATAAAAATTTCAAGGAAACCGATCTATTTCTTGATTTCAAAGTGAAATAGATTTTACTCTAAAATAAAGTATTTTTCTAAAAATTATTTTCATGAATTCTGTATTCTTATATTAAATATAATTTTTTATTCCTTTTAAATTTTAACCTGAAAAAATGGATTATAAATTTAAAATCATAATTTCCAAATGTTTTTAGAAGGACCCTTTATTTTCTTCATTTGATTAAGTTATCAATGTTAAAAATTAAGGTATCACGGTTAAGGTTAAATTGAGTTTAAAATGTTTCAACTAGGATTTAAAGAATAAAATATAATAGAAACTTGTATAAATTTTATTGGTTCAATTTATTTAAACTTTATCACATCTTATATTTTAATTTGTCATTCTTTGGTTCAATTTTTCTTTGATTTTTAACATTAAAATATTTATGTAAAAGATAAAAAATGTCACTCTCTTGATTTTAATATATATAGTATGTTGTGATAGAGAGAAAAACAACTTATTTTAGTTTATAATATTTGATTTGAAATATTAATTATTTTTTATCATGTTAATTTATTTTAAATATTTAGTGATGAAAATATTATCTTAAATTTTTAAACAACACCGATACAGTGCTTGTGGAAGGAGTAAGAAATAAAGTAAATTATTTTAAAAAAAAGTTATATTTTTTGGGAAATTTAATGTATTCCAAAAATTTGAAAGATAAATATAATGTATTATGTATGTGTAAAAAAATTTATATTTTAATTATATTTCTTTAATGTTATTTTAAAAGTCATACTATTTAAATTGTTCCAAAAACTGACATTAATGATATTTTATAATAAATAATATTTTATTAAATTATTTAATTTTCCTAAAAATAATATATTCAACAAATTTAATGGTATATTGTTTAAAATATCATCCATGGTCCATTTATGTGCCAATTTTCCTTTTATATTAACTTTCTTGACCCATAAATTGTAAAAAGCATTGATATCACTATATTTTTTAGAAGGTTTAATGGGGGTTAAAACTAAGAGACGATGGTAAAAACATAACCAAAAATTGTAAAAACTATATTTTATGAGAGTACTTAAACTAATAATCATCCAATATTCTAAATATATCATTTTGGAGAATTTTTTCCTTTAAAAGTAATATATAAGAATTTAATTCTTTAAGTATTTCCAAGAGAGCCCCTCCCCTTACTTATAAAAGGGAACCTCTTATACTCTTATCTACGCACTTAAAAAAGATATTTTTTTCACCCAATACCTACCAAATACCTTCTTAAAATATATTTTCACATTATAAATGTCTTATTTTTGAAAAAATATAATTATTTTAGGGATAAAGATGTAAAGAAAAGGAGGTTGTCAGAAGAAGAGGTATAACTTTTAACCAAATTTATTAGTTTTATTTATTCTTCCAAATCCTTAAAATATTATTATAAAATTATTAAATAGAAAAAAAATTATATTATATATAATTATATGTTATAATATTAATATAAAAAATGATACCCATCTCCATCTTTCATTAAATGAAAAATGAATCTATCGTTCGTGTGTACAGTGTTCTACTGCTTTAAAAACCAATGTAAGTAATTTTCTATCACCACTTCTCATGGATGGTTATAATGGTGGATTTAATGACTATATATGATATTCATAAAATAATTATATAAATATAAATATAAAATTAGACTTATCATATTTCTCTCATGTTTTTTGAAATATGGAAACGTTACTCATGTGTATGTACAACCTACTCTCTCTATGATTGTAACATAGTTCATTTTTCATAACCATCATTCATGGTTGGTTTTAAATATATAATTTATGTATAATAATTAAAATATTTTCATTACTATTATTCTAGATATGATATATTTCATATCAATTTCACCATGGTCAACATACCAAAGTCATTTTGGAATTATGAATTGAATGTCCTCCAAACACCCGACATGGAATTAACTAAGTGAGTATTTAAATATTTCATTAAAATAAATGAAATAAATTGTTTAAGTATAAATAATTAAACTAATAAGAGGTTATTACTAACTAATCTAATTGATATAGGTTTAATATATAGCTTACGAAAGACAAACAGAGTATGTATGGACTTGAGGTAAGGGATTTCGTCTCAATTTTCCTTCATTGAGGCGTATTTTAATGTTATGCACCTAATTTATTTTTTATTTTTTGCATACTAACCATTTTAAAAATTATGTCATTGATAATTTATAATTCATGTTATTTTAAGTTTCAATTCAAATTATTACATTCATAGGTTTTTTACTTGAGACTTACCAAGTTGTAAGTGTTTCTTAACTCAATTTCCTTTCATTGGGTTATACCAATACTTCATTGACTTTTCCATGTCGTTATTGTGTGTAATTTGATATATAAATAGTTTTTTTATATATTAAAAATTTTATTATTTGGATTTAAATGTTTTCACATTATCATTTCAGGTATTAACTCTCGCTTCAAAAGTTATGATCTTTGGAAGAGTTTTCTTTATCTCAATTTTATTTTCTTGATACATGTATCATGTATCACACCATGATTTCCTTATATGGTGGAATTAATACAATATGAATTAGTTTATACATATTAATACATAAAATTAATGGTACTTATAGAGCAATGTCGAACTATTTCTTTCAATGAATTTTGAATTGAAAATTTCCAAAGTGGTTGTAAGAACCTAGGTTTTGGTATGAGGTATAAATAAATTATTTTTCAGTTTAAATGTTTAAATGTTGCTTAATGTAAATAAATTTTGAGTTCATGCAGGTATTGGGGGTGTCTGGGGATTTTTTGGAGGCCATAACCCAAGTTTAGGGGTGAAAATGGCCTAGTGCATGGTTAGTATAAACTGTATGGGACATGATGCATGGTTTGATAAACCGTACAGGGCATGGGTATAGAGTGGAAGGATGTTTCATAGTCATACCAAACCATGTGGAATGTGGTGCACATCCATGTAGAAACCAATGCAATTTTAATAGAGTATTTTTTTCATAGTTTCAACACAGTTAGTCAAAACATGCAATGAAACCATGCAGGTGCCTTGGCCTATAGTTAACCATGCATAGTTGGTGCATGGTTTGACAAACCATGTTCCAAAACTATCCAACAAATTTAATTTTTGGAAAATTAATAATTTTAAAATAGATTAAAATCATTTATAAACCTAAGTTGTTTTTTTCTACGACAAACAACAAGGATACATTTTGAGAGCCTCCCTTGGGTGACTAACCTTGGATTTGAGGTGGTTTCTCTATCTGATCTTCATTTAAAGTAAAGAACATCTATTTGGATATTCATCAGTGAGTAATTTATTCGGTTTTAGTAATTATTCATCTTTATGGATATCAAAGATACTATTTTGGTGAATGCTCATTTGCCCAAATTTTAGGTTCTTCAACTGTTATTCATTTTCTCTTAATCTAAGTCAAATAAAGAGTTTATACTCAATGATCACTCCACTAATGAGATAATGTAGGTGTTATATAAAATTTCCTTGAGTTTTGGTGCTTTATTATGCTACCTTTTGTTGTTCCACCCATCAATATTCATAGTGCAACCCTAAAATTGAACTGGTTAATTGAATCAGATTTAATTAGACTTGTTAGGGATTCACTTAGGTTTCATTATAATGAATTGGGGGTCGTTTCCCAAACCATGGCTAACCAAGGGGTGTGTATTAGGAAATTACCTTTTTATTCTATGGATGAACCAACCAAGGTGTGTTTTCTCATTCTTTCATTGATGTTAGAATACGAACTATGATTGAATAGTTTTTAGTTGAGAAATAGGATATATTTTGACTCCCTTCACTTGTGATTCTTGATTAAATGGTTTAATTTGAACTTTAATGGCTTAAATGTTTATTTTTAAAAAGTGGAAATGAGTGGTTAAAATCATGTGTTATATTTAAATGTGACTTGTGAACAATGAGTGGGTATACTCATCGGTTTTCCATGACTGTGATTAGTTATGTGTGTTGGTTTAATCATACTATTCGAAATGATTAATGGTATGAAATGGTAAATGGTATGAAATATTTATTGGTTACTTTTATATTCCTTAGATGTTACTCCTCTGATCTTGATGTGGTAGTGGATTCCTTGGATTAAGTATGCTCCATGGTTCATGATTCCTTAGGATTCCTTGGTCCATTCTGCCCACTAGATCTGGCTTTCTTTGGCTTGTATAAAATATGTTAGGTATGAAATGATATTGGGACTCCAACCAATGACTAACTAAGTTTCCATCTATATTCTCCTTGGAATTGAAAATGATTCCTTGATCTTCTCCACCTTGAATCTATCCCTTCATAGTTTGAAACATTGTTATATGGAATGGTCATGGGAATTTTGATGGGTTTGGTTGAATGTCATGTTCATTGTTACTCTAACACTCCCTTATATGGAAATTCCATATTTGACATGCTATATATGGATGTACGGTGAGGATGTGTTGGTTACTTCTTATTCTTATTTTATCTACCTTATTTATGAGCTGAAACTTTTCTTGCAAAGAGTCTTGAGAGGATATTTAGTATAATTTTCTTAGACGTTGGTTTTCCATGAGCACTTACTTTTACTTTGTAGCTTACAATTTTACCTGCACACTGCTTAGATTATTGTATTATATATTGTGGACTTGTATTGATCTTTGGGTGGTTACGTAATGGGATTGTATCTTAAACCCTAATTAGGCCACCGTTGGGTACCCAAATAGACTACTTGGATTCATGTATAGGTAGGGGTAAATGACCACAATTCGAGGGTTTATCTTGAGACATGCTTAGGAGTAAGGGGTCACAAGACTGAGCTGAGGCACACAATTCTATTCATAGATATAACTCTTGTTATTTTTGTCATTTTGGGATACATGTATTATAATGTACTATTATGTACCTATTTTTTCTTATTTACTAGACTTATGACATGTATCATAATCATTGTATATGGGACTTCTTTTGAGTTTGTTATCTATTTATATTGTTTATATATTATCTTCATGCTTTACTACTTCCTCTATATTTTTGTTTCTGTATTTCTATTATGTTACACTCTTATGATGAGGGAATAGTCTCCCCTTAGACACACCTAAACCCTTGCTTCTAATCAGCAGCCTTTGGATTTTAGGGAGATGTGCTTGAGGATATGTGGCCAACTTAGCTAGAAGCATTGTTGAGTAGAATTTAGGTCTAGAACATTACAAAGTGGTATCAAATCCTTATTTTCTGGTTTACTTTACTATTTGGAAAAATAGAAAGGGATGGGATGTTAATGTAATTTTTTAATGAGTTGTTCCTAGGCGTAGCTAACCCACGTATGGAAAAAAATCAAATTTCCTTGAATTGAATTGTTTTTTTCAAGATTTTGACAATTATAGTTGATATGATTCCATAATTGGGTGATAGAATTGGATTATGATATTATTATTGATGTGATTGTGGGTTCTATTTCTATTTCAACCCGATGAGATGAGGGAATTCCATCTCATTCATCATATAGGCACTTTCTAGAAATCAAATTCCATGCATTATGTCATTCCACTTAGGGGCGTTACTTATTTAAAGTTTTTGTGATAGGTGTTATGATATATGCACCTATTATTTTGATATATTTTTTTGTATTGGATAGAGAAAGTGATTCCATCTTTCAGTTCATAAGGAGTATGTGACCTTATGAATAATAAATTGGTGCACCTTTTATTTCAATTCATTAAAATGACTTTGTTAAGGAATATATTACATGGGCTTCATGTTTTGGTTCATAGGGTGTTATGGGCCCTCATGTATTGGAACATGGTGAACCATTTTTAAATCTTTTTAATAAATGAATAATGGAAATGAAATGTTAAAATAATATGAATTGAAATGGGAATGTGAAACGATACACAAAGACTTGACCTTGACCCATGTTTTGAGCATGCAAGAGGCAGTGTTTCTAGTGATGTTGTGATGATATTTTTTATAGTCCTCAATTTAGGAGTAGGTTGCATGGTATGACATGGTTTTATGAGGGTTTCTACTTTTCTTACACTATTGAGCTATGAACATTGATATCTCTATTTTATGAGGTGTATTTTTGGCATTGTAGATGCATGAAACCATGACGAACTCCAACCATACGCAAGGAAGGAGGCAACGAACAGACTCTAGAAGTGGTGGGCCATAGGATACCAATGGATCCCCCTTTAGTAACAAATATGGAACCAATTGTTATTCCAAACAATGGTGTTATGGCGCAATTATATGAGGGATTTTATCACTTCATGTAGACTATACAGGGAGAACTACAGCCTTCCATATCTTTGGCTGAGCTGATGCATGTGTTATAGCATCAAAATCCTCCCACATTTTTAGGGTATGTATGTCCATAGGATACTAAGTTGTGGATAGAGACCATGTTGGTGTTCATCAAGCATCTGGAGACACCACATGAGAGGAGAGTGAATCTTGTAACTTACATGATTCAGGGAGAATAAAATGGTTGTTGGGATGTTCTGAACTAGGTGAACAGGCTGTGATATATGGTTTGGGATATTTTCCAAACTAGGTTTAGAAACTATTTCTACCCTGGGACTCTACAAGAAGAGTGGTCTAGTGAATTCATGCGTTTGAAGAAGGGTGATATGACAGTTATGGAATACTCGAAACAGTATACAGATTTAGAGAATTTTTCACCAATGTACTTTGTTAATGAGCTATCGAGGGTGAAATGCTTTGAGGAAGTCCTCTGACATGATATAAAATCTCAGGTCCTTGTATTTAGATTGACCTCTATAACTGATATAATAAATTGGGCACTGATTACAAATTAGAACATGAGGGAAGTTGGGGGGGTGTAAGTAAGATCATTGAAGTCTCTCAACCCAGTGGTTCAACCTTTTCAGGTAAAAAGTTTCATGTTGAAGATTCTTATGAGATGAGTGTTATTCATGAAGTGAGTATTGTTCACTAAGTGTTCTATAATTTATATTTTAGGTGGGTCCACATGAAGAATCAGTTCCACCGAGACCCAGTCAAGTGCCTATCTTATGGAATGATGGGCCTTGTGGAACGTTTTTGTAGGACCTTCCCTCTAGCTGTGAGTTATAGGGGTTCATCTCTGACACTAGGTTCAGGAGCAGGTTTCTCATATCTGTATTAGGTAGGGAGCTGGAGCAGTTTTGGTCGATCAGGCTGAGGTAGTGGTTTTCATGGTCATGGGATCCAAACACCAGTTACACTGAGCCATCATAGTGGTCCTACTCCGAGCCTTGGGGTTGTATCATGAGGTTTTGGATCAGGCCAGATCTATTCTATATATCCTAACCCGAAGGAGTAGGGTGTCAGGCCATCTATGATGAGAGGTAAGATCTTAATAGTCACTATTATTTCATCTTCTATTTTTCATATAGGTGTATCTCAAAGTTTCATATCTTCACCTATGGTGAAATTCTAATTTCTCATTGTTTTTTATTATGAGAGAATTATAATGTTATAAACTCTTTTGAGAATAAAAATAGAGAATTTACTCTAGTACAAGGAGTTCCCCCTTGAGGTTGGTGGGTTTCACTTCATCCGGGAAGATACTGGTGAGTAGCTTATTGATCTTACCTCAACTGTTATCACCAAAGTGGGAAATTCACATAGCTAGAGGGTGAATTGTATAATCACAAGGGTGAATGGGATTTCTTGGTTATCCAAGATAGAAAATGGTATCTTAGACTGGGAATAATGATATCCCAGATCACTTGTTTGTATTTTTATAATCAGGGAACACATTAGGTGAACTTTTCTCCAGAGGTTTATCATTTTATGGATGTCTTCTTAGATTATTTTCTAGTTTTCCTTATAAGAGAGAGGTTGTGTTCTCTATAAATATAGTTTCTAGAGATACATAGGTATCGATTTATACTTACATGATGGTTATAACAAAGTTACAAAATCTCAAGTGGAAACTATGGAATTTGGAGGAAAGGTGTTTATTCAAAACAGTACTTTGCCATGGGGTTCGCTGGTCCTTTTTTAGAAGTATCCCAATGAGACTCTTTGGATTTTCATTTATTATCATAAGTTGAATCAGCTGATGGTTAAGAAATAATATCCCTTACCACAGATAGATGATCTATTTGATCATCTTTGAGGAGATCAGGTTTTCTTGAAAATTAATTTTACATCTAGATATCACCAAGTGTATGTTTTAACTACAGACATACCTCATAAAACCTTTCATAGTAGGTATGGTATATATGAGTATCTAGTTATGTCGTTCGGCCTCATGAACGTAAAAACGGTTTTCACGGTGCTGAGGAATAGACTGTTCCATCTTTACTTGGAATCTTTTGTGGTGGTTTTTCTGGATGATATCATGGTGTATTCTCACAATTGACATGAACATGACAACCATATTGATATCATTTTTAATACACTGAGAGAGTAATATTGATATGATAAGCTCAAAAAGATCAACTTCTGGATGGATCAGATTCACTTACAGGGTCACATCATCTTAGAGGCATGATTATTAATAGACACAGATAAGGTGAAAGAAGTGGTTTTCTAAGAGAATCCCAGAAACCTCTTTGACATATGATGTTTATTGGGGCTAGGTGGATGTTACAATAATTTCATACAGGGATTATCATGCTTATAAGAGCCACTGATGGGCTTGAATTAGAAAGGTGTGATGTTTTTATGGTCAGATTCCTACGAGACATCCTTTTAGGATGTGAAATTGAGATTGGCTTTAGAACAAAGCCTGATACTGCCAGATGAGGGTAGGAGCTACATTGTGTAATGTGATGCATCAGGTATCATGCTCAGAGAAGTGCTGGTGTAGGGAGACATAGTTGTGGAATAAAGGTCTCGGTAGTTAATTCCGCATGAGAGGAATTGGCTGATGCATGATCTCAAGTTGGCTATAGTCGTTCATTCTTTGAGTTTTTAGAGACATTACATACTATGACAACTTTTTGTGGTGTACATGGACCATATAAGACTCAAGTGAATATTTACACCGTATTATCTAAATATGAGACAATGAAGGTGGGTGGAGCACCTCCACTCTTTTAACTTTGATCATGCATACAAAACTAGTAAAGGCAATGTTGTGGCTGATGTACTAATTAGAAGGACTCTGATACATGTAACTCATAAGTCCATTAGTGAGTGGAATCTCTTGGAGTTTCTCTCTAAGATGAACTTGGAGGTTCACAACAGTTAGGGGAATACTTTTCTATCATCTTTATTAGTAACCTGTACCCTACTAGATAAAGTAGGGATGATGAAGTTGTCAGATTCAGAGGGCCTAGTCCTATGGGAGAGTGTGGTAGGTAAAGATCCAACCCATAGTTGGACATTAGGTGAGGATGAGATCATGCATATCCATGGTTGCATTTCTCTTCTAGGGGACATTCATGGGGATCTATTGTAGGAATTTCATGCCATATCTTGTGCACCCTGGTGTTACCAAGATGTATCGTGACATGCTTCGTCAGTACAGGTGGCCGAGTATAAAGATATAGGTAGTTAGTTTCATCATGAGGTTCTCCACCTATCAGTAGGTGAATGAAGAACATGAGAAACTATGAAAACTTTTAAAGATGTTTCCTATTATAGAATTTAAATGGTATGATATCGCGATGGATTTAGTGATCAGTTTATCAAAGTAAACTTAAGGTAACAATGTCATGTGGGTTGTTTTTGATAGGCTCATAAAGGATGGTCATTTATTTCTGATCAAGGATACATTCATTGTGGATGATCTTGGGAGGTTTCATATCTGTGAGATAGTATGAATTCATGGGGTCCCATTCACTATCATTTCAGATAGAGATTCCCACTTCACCTATTGTTTCTGGAAAATTTTTTAGAGGGTGCTAGGTACATAGGTTCTTATGACAACATCATACAACCCTAAGACTAGTAGACAATCATATCATGTGATATATGTGATTGAGGACCTGCTGTGAGCATGCATCCTCGATTTTGGGGACTCCTGGGAGAATCATATACTCCTGGTCATGTTATCCTACAAAAATATCTATCATGAGATTTTACATATGGAACCTTATAATTATTTTTATGGTATTCCATGTAGATATCCACTATGAAATTTAGTGGTAGGTGAGGAACCTTTACTGAGACTGTATCTCATGCAAGAGACTTCTAAGCAGTTCCAGTTGATACAGAAGTGGATGGATACTACACAGTCTTGATAGAAATCTTACGCCAATTTCTGAAAAATACATATGTAGTTTGAGGTTGGGGAATAGGTTTTCTTACATATTTCACCAAGGATAAGACATAGGAGAATCAGTAGATAGGTTATGTTTTTCAGTGATATGTTAGGCCATTTGAGATTCTGGAAAGAGTAGGCTCAGTATCTTATCAGTTGAAAATACTTTATAGGTATCGATCCATGAAGGACATGATCCCTATATCTCAAACTGTGATGTTATCATTTAGATCCATCTCATTCTTTTCAGCATGTGGAGGTTGAGTTGTAGACAAATGTTTCCTTTGAGGAGCATCATATTCGTATCATTGAAAGGAGCATGAAGGTTCTCCAAATATAGTATGTTCATCTACTTTAGGTTCTCTGGAATCATGACCATTTATAGTATGAGACTTGTGTGTGGGTGGATAACATACATGCTGTGTGTCCAGAGTTTTTCTTAGATGAATATTGACTACCCTTGAGAAGAAAAGTTAGGGGCGAATTTCATTACGGGGGAAGATTGTAAAAACCTGGGTTTTTGTATGAGGTACAGATCCCTTATTTTTTATTTTAAATGTTTAAATATGGCTTAATGTAAATTTTCTTTGAGTCCATGGTTTTATTAGGGGGTTTCCAATGACTTTTTAGAGCCCATTACCCGATTTAAGGGGTGAAAATGGTCTTGTACATGGTTAGTATAAACCGTGCTTGATAGGCTGCACTATTTGATAAACCATGGGAGGTATGGGAAGAGAGTAGGAGGAGGTAACATGATTAGAACAAACCATACATAATGGGGAACACGGCCTTGTTGAAACCTCTAAAATTTTAATAGAGTATTTTTGCATGGTTTATGCAATATTAGTCAAACCGTGTAAGGATACCATGTTGGTTCCCTTGGCATATAGAAAACCATGCATGGTTGGCACACAGTTTAAAAAACCATGTGCCTAAAATGTGCAGCCCCTTAAATTTTAGGAAATTAAATAATTTTAAATTAAAATAAAATATTTTATAAACCTAAATTTGTTTTTCTTCAATAGATAGCAAGGATACATTTTTACAGACTCCCTTTGGTGACTAACCTTCTATTTGAGTCTCTTTCTCCATCTAATATATATTTCAATCACGGAATTTCTCATTGGATCTGCATTGGTGAGTACTCTATTAATTTTTAGCAATTCTTCTCTTTTATGGATATGAGAAGCACTGTTTAGATGCAAGGCAATTTTCCCTAATTTCAAGTTCTTCATCCATTATTCATTTTTCTACTAATTTGAGTCTAATCTGGAGTTTATACTGGATGATAATCACACTATCGAGCTATGGTAGGTGGTCTATATTGTTTCATTGAGTTTTGGTTCTTGATTAGGCTACCTTTAATTGTTCCACCCACTGAAATTCCCAATGCGAGCATAATATTGAATTGGTTCATTGAATTATATGTAATAAGACAAGTTAAAGATTCCCTTGGGTTCCATTGTGATGAATTGGTGTTCATTTCCAAACCATGGCTACCCAAGGGGTGTTCCTTATGAAATTACCTTTTTATGCATTGGATGAATCACCTAAGGGGTACGTTCTCATGATTTCTTTAATGTAGAAAGCCTAACTAAAATTAAATGGTATTGGGTTGATAGATAGGAGATGTTTTGACTCCATTTGTGTATGAGGCTTGATTGAGTGGTTTAATTTGAACTTGAATAGCTTAAATGGTTTATTTGGAAAATGATAAAATTAGTGGGTAAACTCATGTGTTATGTTTATATGTGACTTGTGAACAATGAGTAGGTATACTCATTGTTTTCCCATGAATGTGAATGGTTATATGAGTGGGTAGACACACATATTATGAAATGATAAATGGAATGAATTGGTAAATGGTATGAAATGATGGTTTTTTTTCTTTTATATGACTTGGATGTTACTCCATGGATCCTGATGTGGTAGTGGACACCTTGGATTGATTATGATTTTTGTCTCTTGATTCCATGGGATTACATGGGCCCTGTTACCCCACAGATTTGGATTTATTAGTCTTTCATAGGATATGTTTGGTATGACATTATCCAAGGACTCCAACCAATTCCTAACTGAGTTTCCATCTAGATGGTCCTAGGACATGACAAGGATGACATGGTCTTCTCCACCTTGGATCCATACCTTCACGATATGATGCTTTATTATGTGGAATAACTGTGGAAATTTTGGTGGGTTTGATTGAATGACTTGGGCATCATTACTATAACACTCTATTATATGGAAACATCATGGTTGACATGCTATGTATGGATGTACAACGAGGCTGTGTTGGTTACTTCTTCTTATTTATGTAGCTTACTTTTTTAGGAACTGAAACATGTTGTGTAGTGATCCTTATAAGGATACTTAGTATCATTTTCTTAGAAGTATATTTTCCAAGAGAACTTAATTTTACTATTCTTCTTACCTTTTTACTTGGACATTTATTATCTCATTATATTTCACAGCCTAAACTTGTATTGATATTTGGGTGGTTTCCTATTGGGATTGTATCTCGCACCCTATTAGGGATAATGTTGGGTGGTCAAATAGAGTATTTGGATTCTAGTAGAGGTAGTTTAAAGCACCCATAGTTTGAGGGTAGATTTTGAGATATGCTTAAAAGTAGGGGAGAATGGGACTGAGCTGAGGCACATGATGCTATTTGAAGATAGCACTTTTGTTATTTTTATTATTTTGGGATACATGTATTGTACTGTACTGTTATGTACCTTTTTTGTCCGCTTTACGAGACATATGATATTTATCGTCATCATAATTTTATACAGGCATTATTTTTAGTTTTTTATCAATTTCTGTTGTGTATCTATTGTCTTCATGTTTTACTGCTTCTTCAATATTTTTTGTTTCTATATTTTCATTGTGTTACACTCTGGTTATGAGGAAATATTCACTCTAAAGACACACTTAGGCCCCCACTACTAGTAAGAAACCTCTTGTGTTTGGCGATATGCACTTGAGGCCTTGTGGTAAACTAGTCTCAGGGAACTATTGAGTGACATCTGGGTCTGGGATGTTACAATAATAAAGGATTTATGTTACAATCTTATTTATTTTTGATATTTTTTATGTTCAATATTCCATTAGAGGAAATCATATGCTCTAATTTTTTTTAAATACATATATTTTTCTGTTATGTGGTTATGAATGTGGTTTAGAAGTTTAGTTTTAATTTTTTCCCTTATTGATTAAATAAACATCAATAAAGATGTTTATAAGTGATGAAAATATTGTATCTTTTTTTAGATCAGAAATCATTCAATTCATATTATTTTTTTATAAAATTATTTCAAGAATCGTATTTTATAAAAATAAATCATTTTATAAAGTTACTTTACTTGATATCTTACCATATTTTACAGGTTTTTAAAAGTAAATTTTTTCATATTTTCCACATGGATCTCTTTTGAATATTTTAAAAAAAATTGAAAAGAATGTTTAGTTTTAACATTTTTGAAATGAATGGATTCTCTTACAACCATTTACACTATTGTATTTGTAGATTATTTTGTAAATTTTTCTGGTTATTTTCAAAGAGAATATTTTTTAAAATTTTTGTAAATTTTAATATAATACTACCCAAAAAATGGTATTTTCCCTTTTTTATAAATAAATGTTTTTAGAAGTTATTTAAAAGTTATTTTCCCTATATATCCTCATACTTTAATGATTCCTCTACTTAACTAGTATTATGATATTATTATACCATACATATTCTATCAATGGATAACATATTATATTTTTTTTTAATATATTATCATGGAACCTATTTATTTTCCAAGGGTAAATGAAGTTATGAAATAACAATGACTATTGTTAGGTTTAAAATTGAATTATTTTGAAGGTTTTATTCATTAATGGTACATGGACATTATTAATGAATATCTTGTGAGCTTGATATATATTATATGAAATGGTTAACCATATAAACTTATATGATTGTGTGTGGTTGATATAGCTTAAAAGAGATGGTTAACCCAATATTTCTTTCCAATGCATTGGGTAACGTTCCTTGTAATTAAAAAAAATATGGAGGGAGTCAAACATAGAGGTTTATCCTATATATTTAACTAGAATCTAGTTATTTATTTCATGGGTTATAAATATAATTCTCTATGACATGAAAATGTTTTATTTATGCTTTCTATGAGTTGTTAATGTTTCCTTTGATTATGATTGACATCACATGGCTCGTGATTATTGATTCTTATGAATCATACCTTTGTTAAATAATTACACCATATTTCGTGATTGATGATCAAGGTATTAATAGGTATGAATTATCTTATGTTTTTCACATGAAGTTTGATTATGTAATCATACTCTTATTCCCATATTATTTTCACTAATGAAATTTATTTGGTAATGATTTTGTTTACACTTAATGAGAATTTTATATCACCATTCTTATATTTACTTTTCCCCAGTTTATGAATAATGATATTAAATTTTTATTTTTCGTGAAAGGTTTCATGAGTGGAGAATTTTATGTTATATGATGAAGAATTATTGTGAAATAAAAAAAATTAGGGATATTGTAAAAAAAATTATCATTTGAATAAATGGATATTGTTATATAAGAGTTTTACAAATTCTTTATAAATTTAAACATAAAAGGTCCTTGTGTACGTAAGTGATCCAATATTTCCTTTTGATGTTTCCAGTTTTTGATAACTAAAATTGAAATTTGTTTATTGGTATCAATATAGAAATGTAATGATTATTTTTTTACCATTGGATTCAGGAGTGCGGGATTGGGGCTATTATAGTTTGTATTAGAGAAGGATTTAGAATACATTGAAGGTTGGTTTGTTTTCATATAAAGTTAACTTAGGATTTATAGATACTATCAAGATTTAATAAGTTTAAGGTTGAAAATAAGTTTAAAGGCTTATACACCCATTTCTAGGTTTTAAGTGATTGGATTTTAAGGTTACTGGTGATACTTTTTGAGACATTTTATTAGGTTAAGGTATATGTAAACATTAGGTTTAACATGAAGGATTTTTTATAAGAATGCTATTAAATTTTTTGGGATGTAATATGAAAGGTATGAGATATACTTAATCATTAAAACTCCATTTAATGTGGAGGTTATTTATTTTATTTGGAATTTATGGTTATTTATTAATGGAATAATCTAAGTTGAAACTTTTATGTTGTTGTTGAATTTATAGATTAATGTATTATTTATTTATAAGATGGTTTATAAAGTATTGATATTATCTTTCCTTATGTTGACCAATTTTGTTTTGGTTAATATATAAATATAAGAGGAATATATTTTTATCCTTATGTACATTATGTGATCCAATATAAGTTTTTTTAGTTCATTATATATGAAAAAATCATCTTGAATACTCATCATTTAGAGAAAAAAAAGATATTGTGGTGAAAATTGGTTAATGGATAAACATTTTCTTGTCAAGTATGTATATTTCCTTGTGTTATTAATATATAAATTTTAAAAATCTAGGAAAATGATATTATGACAAAAAATTTATCCTATTATCTTATTTTCAATGAATTTATGGTCATTTCACACCTATTTGGTTTATGGTTTTGTGGCCATTGACTTTATCATGATCATTAATTTTATTGTGATCAATATTCCCTATCATTATTCATCATTATATAGATATTATTTTCTCATTAATGTTTATATTTTCACTTCCCACAAATGGTATTTTATTTAGAAACCTAGTTATGTGTTATTATAGATGACCTTCATATTTCCCTTTCCCGCTTTTCAAGTGGATGTTTTATTAACACTTTTTATGATGTGAGTTTTCAACATAGGGATTTTTAAATTCAAAAAACTTGATTACTCTAATTAATTTAAAATTTTTATGATGAAATTTATAAAAGGGTGATAATGAAATATCCAGAGGTTTTAAGAGAACACTTTTTCTAATATCATATATAACAGGTAACACATGGATTAAATAACCGTGAAATATTATTATTTAAATGTTATAGTTATAACATAGCCATTAAATTGGTGAATATAAATAAGATTAACCACATTCTAAAATATATATAAAGGTCCTACTAAATATGACTTTATTGATTAATTATTAGGTTTTAAGCACTAAATTTTTATTAAAGTCATTTTATGCTTTAAAAATACATTTTATTCAAAAATTATTTTTATTTATTTTTTTGTAGATAGTATAATTAATTTATACCTATTTTTTAAATGGTATTTAAAAAAATAATATCTTTTACTAAATAGGATGATAACTTTTCTAAAAGTACAAGACACCTTTATTGAATAAAATAAAAGTTACAAAAGTATGAAATGAGGCTTTTTACAAAAGTCTCTTTTTAAAAAAGAAGATATATCAGCAATAAAATCATTGTTCCATGTCAATTATAAAGAAGAAAACTGTTTATTTTTCATCCCATCAATTAAATAGTTTTCTCCTATATAAAAATGTGTGATGATAAAATTCATATAAAAAAGAGATTCCAGGTATTTCATCCATCTAGCGGTCATCTTCAATGAAAGGTGAATAATTCCATTTCTAATAGCTTGAACAATAGTGGTGGAGTTAAATTCAACCCACAAGTTGATAAATACTTATTGATTTTAAATTTCAACCATACTGATTATGGTAATCGTTTTAGCATCAAGAGATGTACTGATTTGACCTGGACCATATAGACACTCCAACGAATAACCGTTATGACATTTAAAAATTACATCATAACCAGAAGGACCCTGATTCCCTCTAGAAGCAATCCATATTTCATTTGAAACATCCTTGGAGTGGAGGGATCCATATAAATTAAAAGGCACTAAAAGGAGGAAAATAATTACCTATAATTTCAAGTCACATAATCATGGTAACAACATGAAAAAAATTATCACAATAACATGTTTGAAGGAAGTTGGAATTTTTCTCAGAAATGGTGATATGAGTAAGAGATGACTATATACGGAATGTGATATTATAATGAAGAATATTTTTTTGACTGGTCCATAGAATATGTAAAATCTTAGAGTAGGCTTCCAATAAAAGATTCATAATTTTTTGGATAGAGGAAGCTTTCTGCAAGCAATAAGGTGCTCCTAAATGATTGTAGCACATATGAACATCTGTTCGAACATAACAGTTGTAGTTATCTATAATGTTGAATTGGAATCAAAATTGAGGAAAATATTATCAATATCATCCCTATGTTGAATACATAGGACACATCTCAAGTATTAATTGAATCCGTGAATGAAGTCATATTAGGATGTTTAGAATGCATCACCCTCCATGTCGGTGAGAATCGGAATGGGTGGATCCATCCTCTACTAAAACTTATAGCCTAGTTTCTGTTATAACCTTACAATGCCTTATAATAGAATTATTTTTCCATTTTTTGAAGGTTTTTAATCAATGAGATCATCACTATTTATGAAATTATAACTCATAACAATTTTTCTGATTTCTATAGGATGAATGTCCAAAGAAATCCCTATTTTCTCAATAAAATATTCTTAAAACTTGACTTTACACTATTTTTTTAGTATTTTTTTACCAAATTTATTCTTAATAAATTAAATTATTTATTTTAATACATTATTTTGAAATTAAGAACTCGAGATTTACCTTTATAAAGATAATTTATATTTTATTCAAATTAAAAACGATTTTTGGATTCTATTCCATTAATGGAATGTTGGGAAGATTTCAATAATTTGTTTCTTGATAAAAATTTCTAAAACAATTACTTTTTTTATTATTCAACCCAAAAAAATTATGGAAACCGATTTCTTACTTGATTTCAAGTTTAAATGTTTTTAATCTAAAATCTGGTATTTTCCTAAAAACCATTTTCATGATTTATGTGTTATTATATTAAAAGTAATTTCATCCACATTTTTGAAATTATAACAGATTAAATGGATGAAATTTTTTTAATCAAAATTTCAAAATTTGGTTATAATTCCCTTTTTATTTTTTTTATTTTATTATGTTATCACGATTATGGTTAAAATGAGTTTAAAGTATTATAACTAGGCGATAAGGATTAAAATGAAACCAACACTTGTATAAATGTGACTGTTGAGTTTATTTCAACCATATGACATATTTGCTCTAAATTTAGGGTGCCTTGGTGCCTTTTTTATTTGATTTTAACCATTATAATATTTAAGTAAAATATAAAGTCAAAACTTTCACTCTTTCTTTTAATGAATATAATATTTTGTGGAAGAGATGACAACTTATTTTCAGTTTTAAAAGGTTATTTAAAATATTAAATAATATTTTTATCATTTAAATTTATTATTAAATTTTATTTATGAAATAATTACCTTAAATAATTTCACAATGCAGATATAGTGCTTGTGCAAGCCGTAAAAAATCAAGTAAATGATTTTAAAAACTCTAAAAGTAATATTTTATGCATGAGTTAAAGTGTTACACTAATTTTAAAGATAAATATAACAAATTAGTGTTTTGTAAAAAATTTATATTTTAATTCCATTGTTTTCATGTTGTTTTTAAAGTCAGATTATGTGAATAGTTCTATAAATGACATTAATGATAGTTTATAATAAATAATATTTTATTAAATGATTTCAAATTCATAAAAATGCTATATTTGATTAA
The DNA here is from genome assembly GCA_963277665.1 of Viscum album. NCBI lineage: Eukaryota > Viridiplantae > Streptophyta > Magnoliopsida > Santalales > Viscaceae > Viscum > Viscum album. Next base: position 1,429,905,556 of record OY728140.1, read on the forward strand.
TTGAATGGTATATGGTTGAGCATATCAACCATGTTCTATTTATGTGACACTTTACTTTTTATAGTAACTTTCCTAACCCATCAAGAGTAAAAAAACATTGATATCATGGTATTTGTTAAAATGGCTAATAAGGGGTTAAAAGTAAGAGATAAGGGTAAACCCATAACAAAAACTTATCAAAATTTTATTGGATGAAATTATTTAAATCATAATAATACTATAATAAAATTACATCATTTTTTACAAATTTTTTCTAGAAACTTAATTTATATTAATTTAATAATTTATGTAATTCCATAACTATCTCTCCCATCACTTATAAAAGGGAACCTCCTATATTATTCTCTATATAATTAAAGATCCATTTTTCATCCACTAACAACCCAAATACCTTCCTACCATCACTTCAATTTTTATATATGTATTATTTTTGTGTAGAATGGAAACCTTAGAAATCGTAAAATGTAAATCAAAGAAGGTTATCCAAAGAAGAGGCGGAGCTTTTACCAAAATGTCTTAACTTAATTTATACTTCTAAATCATTCTAATATTATTAAATTACACTGAAATAATATAGAAATTATATTTCATATACTTAGATTTTATCATGTTAATATCATAACTTATTCACATCTTCTTCTTCCATCAAATGGGTAATGAATCCATCGTTCGTGTGTACGGTGTACTACCACCTCACAAACCTATGTAATTCATTTTCCATAAACACTTATAAAAGATTGTTATAATGATGTATTTAATGTGTATATATTATATTAATCAAATAATTAGCATTATATGGATATAAAATAATACTTACCTTCTTTCTCATGTTCATTGAAACATTAAAACATAACTCATGCATATGCATGGCTTACCATATCCATGATTGTGACATTGTTAATTTTTCATAAAATTATTTCATGGTTTGTTTTAAATGAATAATTTATGTATAAAAATTATAATTATTTCATGATTATTATTATTAAGATTATATAAAAAATATACCTTTGACCAAAGTCAACATATTGAAGTTGTTTTGAAATTATGAATTTATCATTATCAAAACACCTAGCGTGGACTTAATTGAATATATATTTAAATATTTCATTAAAATAAATGTATGAAGGATAAGGTATTAAACCTATAAATTTTTTTTAACAAGTAAATTAATTTATATAAGTTAATTATACAAGTGTAAAAGTAAAAACATAGAAATTCTGGACTCGAGGTTAGCAACTTCGTCTCAATTTCCATTTGTTGAGATATAATTGAATTTTACGCACCATGTTTATTTTATATAGTGTATATACTACCCAAATCACATTTTATACTGTGAATAATTTATAATTCATGTTATTTTTAGTTTTGATTAAAATTATTTATCTATTTGAATTTGACTTGAAATTTTCTAAGTGGTAAGTGTTTTTAATTCAATTTTTGTTCATTGGGTTATACTTATACTTAATTGACTTTGTTATTCCATGATTATATATGAATTGATCTATAATTTGTTTTATTCTATATTTACAAAAACAAATTATGTATTTAAATTTTTTCACAAAATCACTTAAAAGATTAATTATAACTTCAAAATTTATGATCTTTGGAAGGATTTTCTTTGTCTAATTATCATTTTATTGAGGCATGTATAATATAATAAACCATGATATCCTTGTATTTTTTACTCAATAACACATGAATTAATTTTGAAATATTAATTAATGAAATTCTTGGGATTTATATATCCTTGTAAAACTATTTATTTAAAAAAAATTGAATCAAAATTTACTAAATCAATAAGTTATCTAATTTACAATCTCTTTTATTTTTGGGATTTTTTATGTTAAATATCACTTTGGGGGATATCATAATATATTACTTTCTTGAACCAAATCCATTTTATTATGCTCTAGTTATGAATGTGGTTTAAATTTTTAGTTTTCATATATACACTTACTGACTAAATAAATATAAATTTTTTTTATTATAAATGATACTAGTCTAGTATCTTATTTTATAATGTGAATCATTCTCTTCCATATACATTTTTTCTAAAATGTTTTCAAGAATGTTATTTTATAAAAATAAATTATTTTATAAAATTATTTTACATGATATTTTACCTTATATTATAATGTTTTAAACGGATATTTATTAACCTTTTCTACATGGGTTTCTTTTTAATCTCATTGAAAAAAAATTTAAAAGATTTATTATTTTTAACATTTAAGACATGAATGAATATTCATTCCATAATGACCGCTACTTTATTTATATATTTTTGATATATTTTTGTTGCTTATTTTTAAATAAAAAAAATCTTCCACTATTTTAAAAAATTCTATAAAATATTTTTAAAAGAAAAAGATATTTTATGTTGTTTTCAAAGAAATGTTTTAAATGTTTTTTTAAAGGTATTTTCCATATATTTCATAATCCATTAATGATTCCTATACATCAATTGGATTATGGTCTTATGTTATCATCCTTATTCCTTATCATGATAGTTTATGATGCTTTTTTTAAAAGGATTTTCATAGAACCCATTTCTTTTCCATGGGTAAATCAAGTTATGAATAAATGATGAGTATTGTTATGTTGAAAAGTGAAATATTTGAAAAGTTTTATTCATGAAGGATACATGGAAATTATTTATGAAGAGATTGTGATCCCAATATTGATTATAATAATGGTTGATCTTAATACAACTTGTATGAGTGGGTGAGCCCGATATAACATAAACGAGCAGGTGAGACCGATATAGATCTCTAATGCATTAGGTAATGTTCCTTATCTTCAAAGTAAAAAAATTATAGATTTAACTAGGGTGGTTTATCCTATGTATTTAATTGGGATCCATTTATTTCATACATGGTTTTTGAAGATAATGTTCCAAGATACCAAGACATTTTCCTTGTACTCGCTATTATTTTATTAATGTTTCCTTTGATTAGGATTAACATCACATGAATCGTGATTATTGATTCTTATGAATCTTTCCTTTAATAATGCTTTATCCCATATTTCATGAATGATGATCCACATATTGATATATATGAATTATATTATGTTATGATCATGAAATTTTAATTTTTTCATCATACTCTTATGATTATATTATGATCACTGATGATATTGAATTGTTAATACTTATGTATACCATTATTGAGTATTTGAGCTCAACCTTCTAATGGTATCTTTTCCCCATGTTATGAAGAATGATATTAAATAATTTATGACTAGAAAGGTTTCACGTATGGTGAATTTTATGGGATATGTTGAATATTTATTTTCAAATAATAAAACCTATGTATAGTGGGAAAATACTCATTTATAGATGTGGGTATTGTTATGTATGAGTTATCCAAATTCTCGAAATATCTAAACCTGAAAGGTACTATGGTATGTAACTGATCCAATATTTCCATTTAATTTTTTATATTTTAGATGGATACAACTAGGTCATGTTTATTGTAATCAATCCAGAAATGTAAAGATGATATTTCTAACACTGGATTCAGGAGTTCAAGTCTGGGGTTTTTATAGTTTGTATTAGATAAGGGTATAGAAAACATTAGTGGTTGTGTTTTTTTTCATATGATGTTAACCTAATTTTTATGGATACCATCTTGAGTTTATAAGTCTATGTTTGAACATAATTTGAAATTTTAATCACCCCTTATTAGGTTTTAAGTGACGGGGCTTTAAGGTGGTTACTAATATTTTGTGAGATGTTTTATTGGGTTGAGGTATGTGTAACCCTTTGGTTTAATGTGAATTGTTATTTAAAAAGAATAATATTTCATTTTTGAAGATATAAGATGAAATGTATAAGATAACCATTGAGGTTAAAACTTCCTTTAATTTTGTTTATTATGAGTTTATTTGGGATATAAGGTTATTTATTTGTGTAATGATTTAGGTTTATCCTTTTGTGTTATTTTTTGTTTTTTGATATTTATGTATTATTTCTACATATGATGGTTTATACATTTTGGATATTATCTTAACATATTCTAACCACTTTATTTTTTATTAATATATACAGATATGAGGAATATATTTTTATCCTTTTATGGATTTTATGATCAGATATATGTTAATTTTAGTGCTCTATGCATGAAAAAATCATCTTGAATACTCGTCATTTAGAGAAAAAGATGATATTTTACTGAAAATAGAACAAGGTTGAAATTATAATTTTCAATCATATTTCTTTATTTTATTATTATATAAATTCCTCAAATATATTAAAATGATCATGAAACAAAAAATTTATCCCATTACTTTCTTTTTGGATGAATTGAAGGACTTTTCACACCTATTTGGTTTATGGTTTTGTGGTCATTTAATTTCACATCACCATTCACTTTATTTGGATCAATGCTCTCACTCACTATCGATATTTATTTTTATATTAAATTGTGTGGAAATAATTTAAAATTTTGGGTGATAATGTAATTTCCTAATATTTTAAAAGAACACGTTGTTCGATAGCATATATAAAAGACAACACTAAGCTTAAACAAACCATGAAATATTATTATTTAAATTTTATTATTATAACCTAGCCATTAAATTGAAAGTTCTGAATAGTATTAACCATATTATAAAATATATATTATATTCATACTAAATAGAAATGTATTTATTAATACTAAGTAATTAAGCACTTGATTTTCTGTAAAGTCGTTTTATGCTTCAAATATACATTTTCTTCATAAATGTTTTTTAATTATTTTTGTGGGTGGATAATATAATTAATTTATATCAATTTTCGAAATGTAATTTTAAAAAAGGATATCAGTTTTTTAAATAATAATATCAAAATAATCATATGGTGAAATTTTGGGATTTTTCTGAAAACAATGATTTTTTAATGAATAGTGAGAAATACCAATTTTTTTAAAACTACCAATTACATTAATTAAAAAGTCACATTATGAATTTAATTTTATATAAAATTAACATAATAATTTTATAATTAGACATAATATAATTAATTTCATTTGAATCATCATTATACCTATTTTGGTATAATCTCATTTTTGGGCTTGAAAAATCATTTATCTAAAACCCACTTTTCGTCGAGTTTTGCGAGTTTTATTTTAAATTAATTCCTTCTACTTAAAGAAATTTAATTTTGAAAATTTTATTCCATATTTTGAGTAATTAGGTTCAAATTTGGTAAATAGTTCTCTTTTTAGGCATTCTGAATAGTAACTGTGGTAATATTTATCATTTCGGTAAAGGGTAAAATTGGATAAATAATGTTAAAACTATAGGATGAAACATTAAAATAACCATAAAAATTGAATTTATCATAATTTATCATTCATTTCATATCAATCATATTCTTATGTAATTAACTAATTTATTTTAAAATCTTATTTTTAAATTAGTATCTCATGTTGGACTTTTATAAAGGTAAGTTATATTTTATTCAAATTAGAAACTATTTTTGGGTATTTTCCTTTAATGGAAAGGTAAGAATATTCCAATTGGTTTAAGATTGATCCAAAATTATAAAAACTTATTTTTTTATTATTTAACCAAAAAAATCAGGTAAACCAATTTATTAATTTACTTCTAGGGGAGATTTTTTTACTCTAAAATCAGGTATTTTACTAAAAATTGTTTTCCATGTGTTTTAGGTTATAATATTAAAATAAATTTCTCAAACAATTTTTATTTTGACTTAATAAAATATATTTTAAATTTGGAGTCATAATTGCCAAATTTTATTTCAATGACCCTTTTATTTTTTTCTGTTAAATTAAGTTATCAATGTAAAATTTTAGGTTATCACAGTTAATGTTAAAATGTGTTTTTAGTGGTTTAACTAGAAGATAAGACATAAAATGAAACAAACACTTGTCTAAATGTGATATTTTAAGTTTATTTCAACCCTTTAACATCTTATATTCTAATATGGGGTTACTTTATTAAATGTTTATTTTATTTTGGCCTTTATAATGTTTAAAGAAATAATAAAGTCTGAAATTTCACTCTCAAGATTTTATTATATAATATATTTTTATGGAAGAGAGAAACTAAACTTATTTTCAGTTCGAAAATAATATTTTAAATATAAATTATTTTTTTATCCTAGTAATTTATTTTTAATTTTTAGTGATGAAATATTTAACTTAAATACTTACACAACACTAACACGCTGCTTGTATAAGTAGTAAAAATATTGAGTAAGGAATTTATAAACTCTAAAAGTAATATTGTTTTGGTTAGTAAAAGAGTTAAAAGAAATTGAATATAAACATAACATACCTAAGATTTTTTTATGTTTTATATTTTAATTCCATTTCTTTCATGTTGTTTTGAAATTCAAATTACATGAATAGTTCCAAAAATGAAATTAATTTTTTTCATAATAAATAATATTTTATTAAATGATTTAAAATTCATAAAAATCATATCTTAGAACAAGTGAATGGGATATGGTTTAATATATCAACCATGGTCAATTTATGGGTTAATGTTTCCTTTTTAGTCACTTTGTTAACCTTAAAAGGTAAAAATTTATGATATCATGATATTTAACAAAAGGATTAATAGGGGGTTACAAGTAAGTTATAAGGGTAAACAAATTAACAGAAACTTGTCCAAATCTTATTAGATGAGATTATTTCAACACATCCTCATAATATATTATAATTCAATCATTTATTATCTATTTTTATTAAAAAAATAATTTATATTAGTTTAATACTTTATGTAATTCCCATAGTGACCCTCCCCACACATATAAAAGGACGCTGACTCTCCTCTTATCTCTACACTTCAAGGGACATTATTTTTTTCAATACCTACAAAACACCTTCCTAACATACTTAATCATTTTCTAAATCTCTTATTTCGGGTATAATTCATACCATAGAGTGCTTAATATTTTAATTAAATAAGGTTATCCAAATAAAAGGTATATATTTTAACCAAATGTCCTAGTTTTATTTCTAATTCTGACTCCTTAAAATCTTCTTAAACCGTGATGAGATATTAACATCAGTTACATATTCTTATATGTTATCGTGTTAAGATAATAACTTATACTGTTGTGTCACGTGCAATTTTGTCTCTTCTTCATGGGCATGATCATATTATAAATTTATAAAAAACAACTAGTACTACTATGTAGAAACATAAGACAGTGGAAGTTCGAGGTCGAACACATAAGGAAGAGTTGGGGATAGATGGTAACCTATAAATTGGGTTTTAGAAGGTGGATTCCTCACTCTATTCATAGAGGTCCAGTTTCTAAGGTTAAACATATTGATCTAATTCAAAATAAAGAGAAGGGATTGGGGTAAATTTCGGCGAGCCTCCACATTGGATATTCCTAAAACTAACATGATAATGCATATTTTCTAAGGCCGAAAGGCTATTCAGGATACACCAATTTAGATTTATTTCAAAAAATCATATCCAACCATATTGGAAACCAACCTTTGGTCCAAATGTGGTTGAAAACCGAGATGCATTAAGTACACATACAAGAGCGGGAAACATATCAAACTATTGGTCCTAGTTTGGTTTGTTCCACTTAGGTCAGGTTCCTTCTATTGGATTATATCATATAAGGTGTTAGGTCCACTAGGTTAGATACCCTGAGAGGGGGGGGGGATTTGGGTATGACAGATTAAAAAAACTGCCCCTATTGATCTTGTCTTGCTGTTAAGAAAGACTCTCTTCTCTCTCTTTCCTGCAGAAAAGTATAAATAGAGACTAAAGCATGCACAGGACACAATGATTTTTTACTTGGTTCACCCTTACTAGGCTACGTCCAAGGAGCATACACTGGCGATGTGCCGATGTACCAAATCCACTAAAAGCGCACTGTTGTTTACAAAGTTTGGGATAGATCACATCTATTACCAGGCTCACTGCCTTTACAATGTTTAGGGTCATCTCACTGCTTTCCCAAGGGTCACTCCCTGTTTCTCTCTCTCTGTCTCACTATCGGTGGAGAGGATCATCTTCTTCCTCTTCCTTTTCTCACTGCGCTGGAAAGGATCCAATCACAGTTTATAGACCTGTAGGTATCTTCATTATCACTATTGAATACATCCTCTGTTGTATGTAGATTCACTGTTGAAGTCCAACTTTCACTCGTAGATGAATCTCAATTTGCACCCAAGTTATCAGGAAATCTTCCAGCTTTCACGCAGCCTTGAATCACTGTCGTGCTTCAACCATACCTAGTGCCCTTCTCCAAGCCAGAACGCAAGTCTCAGCGCGCAAGTTAAAACTGGTGTGCAAGTTCACCTCAACCACTTGCACGACACAAGCTTCTGCAGCTCCAAACTTGCGTGACTCACACCCTTTTACACCCAAACTAATTTTGGCGTGCAACCATCAATTGTCTCGCTCCTTCAAAACTTGGTGCTCAAGTGTCACCAAACCACTTGCGTGACACCCCCTTCCTCAAATAAAAACTTTGGAGACTTCCTTCCTTTCTCTCCCAAACCACTCTGGATGCGCAACAATCAACTAGCTCGCAACTTCTACTTGTGCGACCACACCACCACTTGCGCGACTACCAAACCTGCGCGAAGAGAGCTCTGATTTTCTCTAAGTGTTGAACTCGTACCGAATGAGGAGGGGTTGACCTCTATTTATAAGCGTTTCGACACCCTGCATGATGGCTCGCAAGTCTCCTCTCGGCGCGCAAGTCTATATCGTGCAAGTCACTTGCGCGACCAACCCTAAAACTTGGGTGCCCCTTTTCCCTTTTCCATATTTTTATGTTCTGATCTTGAAAAACATATAGTGCACCAGTTTCCTCTCCTTCAAGAAAATTGTGCGCAAGTCCCTTTTCCAAAACCACTTTTCTCTATTTTTCAATTTTTAGGCCCAAAAATTTGGCAAACACTGGAAAACGACGTCACCTTCTACCTGTTCTTTTTGAACCACCTCCAGATTGATCATTCCTTTATCGCCATTCTTGAATAAAACATGGGTCGTTAACAACATCCCTTTAACTCTACATTCCACAATGAAATCCCCTTTGTCAACAAATTTGTATGTCATGGTTTTCATCGTCAATAAACACAACACAAGGGCCCACTTTGTCAACAAACACAATCACCTCAAAAATGCTTCAATGATAACTTGAGTGATTTTTTCCCAACATAAGGTAATGGTATTAGAATTTATTTTCAACATAAATCCTTATCCAAAAGGTCACATACGTTTTGATTTATAAATTCATTAAATCTTTGTTACCTCTGCTCTTGACCTATGACCCTAGCTCAGTTAGTCGTGCATAGAAAAGGAAGTATTAAGTATGTAAAAAATTAATGTAGTTGAGTCATGATTTATTGAAATGATATCAAAAACAAGAAATTTAAATTCTTTTGGTGAAATAAATTACTCCAAATCATGAAATCTAATATAAAAAATAAAAAAATATATCCATGATTGTGAAGGATCAAAACACTAAAACAACAATTGAAGCAGAACAACAGGTACATTGAAGCAGCAAAAGGATTGATAACTTATTTATTAATATAAATTTATAAATAATCTTGAATGAAAAAAAATATGATAGGAATAATTTTAAAATAAATAAAAACTATAAAAAATTAACCTACAATAAGAACTAACAAAAAAACTCTCAAACTATAAGAAAAGATCAGCCGCTAAAACATAAATAAGAAACATCACCTTACTTCAATAAGTGGATTTATGCCATAAGTATTTATTAATTTAACTCTTCTCAAAATTTTACACCAAAATTTACATATTTCCACTATAAATGACAACTTTTAAATCTCTGGGGATTTTTAACTTCCATGATTTGTGGCATGAGTGAAAATTGTAAGGTCTTTAACACCTAATGATTTATGGTGAAAGTCGAGATCTTACATTGCAAGTTTTATTATTTTAGAAAAAAATTACAGAATATAATCATATTACTTCCAATTCTTAAATGGGTATGTATCAGTAGATTTATGTATTAAATGAATTTTTATGATTTAAAATGGATTAAACTGAAAATTTTACCACTAGATTTCCATTTTAAACCTTCTCTTCAATTCTTTATAAAAACAAAAAAAATCAAATAAAAATAGTATTGAACATTGATAATGCATAGTGAATTGAATCCAAATTTTATATATGAATTAATCTTATCAAATACACCCACACTTGTACAATTTCTTGTCCTTAAGAAAAATGAATATTCACCGAAATGTCCTTGAACTTGTGCAAAGTTAAAAAATTAAAAAACCTACTTACTCTAGTACTATGTTGAGAAGAATCAAACCACAGTGAAGGATTTCTGATTTTGAAGACCAAAAAAACTAAAAACAGTCAAAAGACAACAACAAAATAAAAGTGAATTGTGAAATGTTGATATAAAGGTGAAATGGAATGGTGTGAGGGAAACAAGTTTAGAGAAAGAGACACTGGGAAGTTGAGTTGGGGGAACTATACTGGAATAGATCAATAAAAATGACACAACTCTTGAATGTAACCAATTATAGAGGTACTGTGGTTATGTTTAGAGGACTGAAATGTCTAACTATCATTAAATAAATCACCCTCACTAGTGATCACTCTTGGGAAAAATTATCTCTAAAATAACCCAAGAAAATGATTCTTCCTCATAAAGAAAAGCTTACCAAAATCATTTCTACTGTAGTACTTGTGTTTTGGTTTCAAATGAAAAAAAGTTTCACTACCCTTTACCTAGTATTACTTATGTTAGAGTTATAAAATTCTCATGAGGAAGAGAAATAGAGATCATTGGATGTTACATGTGACCCCTCTATGATTAATCTGATTGTAAGAACATATGAATTGAAAATATTTCAATACATCTGATCCAATCCCTTAAACTACTTATCTATTCATAATAGAAGAAACATAAAAAATATAATTTATTAAAATCATCTCATTACAGTAAAAAGGGGAATAAAAAGGGAGAATTAGCCCTCATTGTCTGGTTGAATTCATTATCCAGCTCAAACTCCATTATCCTCTTACAATAAGTGTGATCCCAGCTCGATTATATCCTCTCTATCCAGTGTGTTCTGGTGTGAATGGAGGAAGGTTTCTATGATGGAAAATCGAGAGATGGTTCTAGTATGTGTTCCCCCTACAATCGAGGGATGATTCTACTCTAAATAGAATAAATCTATGTGATCACGATCACTGTTACTTCAAGGTTTTGCATCATACATGTGGCATGTTCATTGTTGTAAATCCTCCTCCTTTTGTGACTCAAGTGAAACTCCATTGGCAAACTTCACTCTGGGCCCATGATCTTGCTCCACTCCCCACAGTCAGACTTATCCATATCTACAAGACACAACTGAATGTTTCTCTAAAAGACATTTTATATGCAGGCTTCAGGTCAATGATATCCAAGATGTGATTTATTTATCTCTATAGTGTATATTTCTGAGACTATTGAGGTAAATGTCTCTTTGGTTTGTGAACTCCACAACTGTTTAAACTATTACTTTCTTATTTATTTCCTTAGTGAATGTGAATACAATGGGATGATCTGGAAATGTGTTTGATTTTATAATTCAGTTATGACCTAATATGTTTTGGTTCTCTTTCTCCATAGTTTATAGGATTGTAGTTTGGATTCAAATATTGCTCAAGTTTATATCCATATAGCTTATTGTTGATATTTTTATAGTATAAGGTACTGAATCCTGCACCAATGTTCCATACAGTTCATGCTAATAGGATAGGCAGTTTTCAATTTTTTTAAACATAGCATAGAGCCTGAATTTCCTTAATTACCTTACATTTTCAATTGTATTTATTTATTCTTTCTTATATGACCTAAATCAGTATGTATGTGCCTCTTCTATTTTTCTTTGCAGTGATATATAAGATGATCTGTATTCATTTCAATTGAGAATGATTTGGCTGCTAAAAAAGGATTTGATTCCATACTCTCTCTCAAAATTGATCACTTATATGGAGAACCTAGAAGTGCAGGCTACCTGGATATAACCTACTATAGAAAACTGGATATAGCCTAATATAGAGATCCTAGAAGTGCAGGCTACCTGGATATAGCCTACTATAGAAAAATGGATTCCATCTTGCTTCTACTTGCTACCTATGTCTGCAAGATGATGAATCAATTCTAAATAGATTCATGTTCAGTAGATTTTAATGAAGGTTATGGAAACATATTCAGGCTAAATTTGGAGTTAATATGAACATGGATAGTTTTGATGTATTCATTACATCCATCATCAATTTTGTCTAGACTAATAAAATCCAAATATTTCTCGTCACCCCAGTGGCTACTATCATTGATTATTTGTGGAAGGTTATAAATTCCCTTAACAATGAGAATCATAGGCCATCTTTGCAAGCTATGTTGAATGCTGCTTATTGGAAGGTCATGGAGAACCTAGAATTGCATGCTACCTGGATATAACCTACTATAGAAAACTGGATTCCATATTGCTCCTGCTTGCTACCTATGCCTGAAAAATGATGAATCAATTCTAAATAGACTCATCTTCTGTAGAATTCAATGAAGGTTGTGGCCACATATTCAGGCTAAATTTGGAGTTAATATGAACATGGACAGTTTTGATGTATTCATGACATCCATCATCAATTTTCTCTAGATTGATCAAATCCAAATATTACTGGTCACTCCAGTGGCTGTAGTCATTGATTATTTCTGGAGGGTTATAAATTCCCTTAACATTGAGAATCATAACTCCTCTTTTCAAGTTGTGTTGAATGTTGTTTATACGAAGGTCATGGAAACTTCCAAAAAAATTGCAGTATGGTCATGATAGGCTTTCTCAGCAGAAATGACAGGAAGAGGAGGAGAGCATGAAGTGGATCTGAGGGTAAGTCAGCAGGGGTTAGGGGTTAATTCCTGAGATGTGTTTCTTCTGTTTTTTGTTTTTTGTAGGGACAAAATATCAATATCATTACATAACTGCTACATAGTTTACCTAGTTTTCTCATGGACCCTCTATCATGGATTGACCACAAAATAAATGATTATTAAGTTTCAGGCTGAAGTATTTCATATCTTTATTATGACATGTGTTCTCTTGTAATAGGTAATCACAGCTAAGCAACCAAAAGAAATTTCTTTTGAAGTAGACCTATATTTTTATCACAATGCAAGACAACCCACTGTGATTATAGAGGAGGTAATTCCTTCCCTTGAAGATTTAAGTTTGCAGCAGATTCTTAAAGTAATCTTGGTGACGTTTTTTTATTTTTTATTTTTTATTAACACTTAGGAATTCTAGAAATCAGATTAATGGTATGAGAACATTTTCTTTCGAATAAAAGTTGTTATAAAAGGGAATGTTTGGTGACATATTGGTGTTAAAGGTTTAAAGTTAATGTATTATTATTTTTTCTTTTCTTTTTAATTCATGAAATTCATTGGGAATAGTGTTGTGATTGATTTTAGTAAGAAAAGAGTACACTCAGTCTCGAATAGTTCAATGACTGTTAAGTAATATTGATTTTTGTTGCTGTTCTTTTTTAATGTTTGTTCCCTTGTAATGGTTCCCATTTCACCAAAAAATGGTTGTAATTAGGCTTTAATTATAAAATAATAAATATGGACTTTGAGCAACATGTATTTTATAAAAACCATCCCAAATGTTATCTTTTTTTATTTTGGTTTCCCTGTTACTCATACATAGATATTTATGGAGTTCTTATTCAAGTGTTTCCCAATTTATCATAATTAGTTCTTTAATATAAATTTTATTGATGTTTATCTATTTCCTATTGAACTGTTTACCTATCAGTCATACACATTATGTATTCTTAATTTTATATATTATTTTATCTACAGGTAAACATATTGGATGAATGTGTAGGTGCTAAGTTCCTCGATTATTACCTCTTATTCCACCACTATAACTCCTCACTCCAAAAAATCCAGGTACAATAATATCTTCAATTTCTTGAAAAGTTTTCATATTTTTCATCAAGCATTGAGCTTACAAATGTTATTAGTTCTACTTAATCTAACAAAACATTTCTCAGAGTAGTGGATCATTTTTTACAACAGTGGAAATTTTAATTTCATTGAGTATTGGATCATGTATTGTATTTCACCATTGGATAATTTTTTAGAGTAGTGGAACATGTTTTTCCTTTGATGCAGAAATTGACGGTTTTGATGGGGGAAGAAAAGGTTGTAAATGATTCCAAGAAGTCAGTCTTTCTGTAAAGTTGATTTAAAATCATGTTATGGGTTTTGGAACATCTTATTATAGCTGATATTGCTCATTATGTAAATTTTATTCATCAGTTTCTATAAATTTTATTCCCAGGCAGTCTATCTTTCTTTTTCTTTTGTTCCTTCATTATAATTTTGTTTGAGAAGGTAGCTCATTATGCAGCTTCTGTTCCTCAAAATCTGCAACTATTCCTCCATTATGAATTTTTCATTATTATTTCAAATATTTTCAATATTAATATGAATTATTATGTTTGAAAAATGGTATTATATTAATAATAATAATAATTAATTTAGTGTCGTGCGAATCCACGGGCGGAGTACTAGTTATCATTATAAATGTTGTTATTATTATTATTATTAATTGTAAACACATAATTATAAAAACATGAATTTATATAAAAGTGTTTATTGTTATTAAATTATTTAAATAATAGTATTATTATAAGTACTATGATTAAATAATTATAAATATACATAATTATAATTATGATAATTAGTTATTATATATATATATATTATATTATATATTAAAAAATATATATGAAAAATGGGGGGTCGGCTTCTTCAAAAATTCACAAGAGATGGGGGGTCAGCCTTATAGGATTCATGATGGGGTGATTCAGTTCAAGTAGAGGAGGGGCTCCCATGATGGATTTCGGTGGCTCATAGAAGTGGTAGTTTGGTGCTTGATTTCTCTAGGGAAGAGGGTGTGCGGCGTTGAGCAGGTTATTCTAGTGAGTTTCAATTCCAACTTCAATAAATCTGGATAAGTGTGGTTTCTTCTTCAGTAAAATTATTTGGTTCATCCGGTTGAGGGTTCTTCTATCACAGGAGATTTGGGATCATCTTCCTTTAATGGGCGGCTAGCGAGGGTAATTGAGGATCGGTCTATGGATTCAAATATAGAAACGGCTTTGATCTATAGTGGCTTCAATATCGGTTATACAGTAAGATCGGTGATTTGGGTTTGATTTGGGGATTTCCTGTGCTGATGGTTTTATTTCATCTATGGTGGAGGGGAATTTTTGTGATATTGGTGGAGTTGGGTGCTTTTATCGGTGGAGTTATGCTACCAGCGGGTCGAGGAAGGTTATATTGTTGGGTTGCAGTAACGGGAGATGAAGCTGCTACTGATAGAGAGGTGGTGGCGTTGTGGTTCTTCTATCGTTGGGGGTTCTGGCGGTAGCATGATGCAACCATTGGGTATGTGTTGTGTAGCCGATAGTGGTAGGGGGAAAAAGTAGACGTGTGCCACTGTTGGGGATCCAAGTCGGTGGAACTAGATAGTAGTAGGTTGCTACCGCTGGATGTGGGGTGCCAACAGTGGAAGGGGTGAACTGCTACTGCTGTATGACTAGTTCTAGTAGTGGATGGTGATATTTCTACAGCCTGGCGGTAGATGGATGCTGGGTTTAAAATTCCCATCAAATTAATTAAATCATTTTTTACTACTAGGCACTTTTGTTTCTCAATTTTTTCTTTTTTTTCTCCTCTCTCTCTCTTTTAAATTTTACCCATCCATGTATCCTGTACAAAAAACTATTGAGAGGAACTTATTTGATATGAATAGAGGTATTACACACACACTGATTTCCTAGAGTCTCATATGTCTATTTAGGGATCTCATTTTCTTATTTTACTCATGTTTCGACGGACTTCTATGATTATCATTTGAGTAGGATCCATAAGGCGATTACTTGTCAAAAGAAGATTCCCCTAGGTTCGAGTCCAAATATATAGTTTTCTAAAGTCATAATCATAATTCCACAAATAACTATTCTATATCACACCCTTTCTTAGTTCCTAAAAAGGATATCCATAAAAATAGTATGAAACTCCACTCAGCAATCATACATCCCCAATAATTTTATATTTTATTCAACTCTCAACAATCAAATATGTAATTATCCTCTAGGTAGGAATGAATTATGTGCCAATTGAAGACTAAAAACCATCAAGTTGTGAAATAATTTGAAAAAAATTAACCTTTTTTTTAAAATAAATCAAGGGGGATTTTGATGTGTCCATGATTTAAATCATAGTTTAGCACAGAAAAACCAATCTCCCCCACACTTAAAATTCAAAATTATTCCAATTATTGAATCTCAGAGTGGTAAACATGATTAAAAGATTTCAAATAGATTTATAAATGTAGCATAGTAAAATATAGTTTGGAGGGGGTAACAGGGAAGCTCAAAATTTTGTTTGCCACAAAAAAATCAGTTATACACAAAAAAAACTTACACACGTGATCCCTACAATCCACCACCAAACAAAAAAGTTCAAAAAAAATTATGTACATTCTATTAGTTGTTATAAATAGACAAATTAATTTTAAATTTGGTTCAAATAGAATCATGGTAAGTAATGAGGTAGAAAAAAACATCATAGTGAATTCAAAGACATTAAGAGGGTGCTTGCGAGATTACAAATACAGTTGAACTTAATTTTTAACCTAATAGAAATAAGAAATCCAAACAGCCATTATAGAAAAATAGATTCAAAATTTTTACTTACACAATAACAGGTGTTCTCTCACACTTAATTTCTAGTAGCATCCAATATGACTATACATATTTAAAATTTGAATAATTAAAATCAATACTCCCCTAAGTGTGAAAACTTCTCTATTTTTTTTGTTCATCCTCATGTGGTCTCCCTTTGTTTTACTTCTTCATGATCCCTCACTACTCAATTAGAATCCCAAAAATGTAAAAAAAATTAACATTAGACTTCAAGATTAAAATATCAATGTGAAATTCAACCATGTTTGAGTTAGGGAGTTTTGATCTATTAAACTTTAGTATGTTGTTCCATTTTGGAAATGACTAACTACCACATGGAATTAATACCTTGTTATTATATTACTAAGAAAAAATGTGTAAATTAAAATAGTATTATGAAAATAAAAAAAACAAAGGATAATCTTTGGATAACCCGCTAAGGGGTGTGGTATTTTGACTGTCCAAAGCAAGATAGTCAGTGAGTCATCCCCTGTCTGATAGAGGTTGTATCTTCTTGTATTAGAACCACCATATGTGATTCTTCTCAACTTTAATGACTTTTAATTTTTTGGATACCCCTTGTCCAGCTTCATTCAAGTCCCTCTATTTAGCAGTGGAGCACTTGTGGAGTACTGGGGGCAATAAAATGTAGGGGTACATCCCTCCTTCTTCAGCTTGAGGTTGGGGTGCATAGGTTTTTAGTCTTCAACTTTAGGGCGAGACTTCTTTTCTGGTTTAGCTTCAACAAGTAATCCTTCATTAAAAACTAAAAGTGTATCTTCCTCTATTTTTGATCATACGAACATCTTTGACTAATCTTCTTCCTTTTCAATAGCTCCCAAACTAGAATTTTTAAGAAAAAGAGGGAGTTCAAGTAGTTCCTCATCAGGTGAAACTTCAAGTTCCTCTCAACTCACTAGTAAATCACAATTGTGAACTGCATCTTCAATACCTATAATTGGAGAAACACAATCAAGGCCATATTTTGTGAAATCAATGATAAGTAAAATCAATACTACTTTTCCGATGAAATTTCCAACTCCCTATAATAGTGCATTTTGTTCCTCTTCCTAATTGAATAGTGATATTGGGAGAATGTTTGGGGTAGGATTGAGGTACTCAACCTCCTCCAACCTCTCTTCAAAACATAAAACCTTATTTTTTGTGTCTTTTATGGAAAATGATAGGATGACTTGTATTGTCTCAGCCTAGTGAATCATATAAAAATCATTAAAAAGCTAACACAATGGAAATAAATAATATGAATATCAATAAATAATGATCATCAAAAAAATTTCTAGTGTTTTCAATTTTTATAGGTTGTGTCTCCTTCCACCCCTTAAAGCAATCTTTAGAAGGTGATTCTTAAATTTCCAACCTTGAATTCAAGGAAATATCAAGATAAAAAATAGGTAGCTCCAACTTCTTCTTTCTTCTATTTGTTTTCTCTTAACTTCTCAGTTTCATTCTATAGAGTTTAACATTAGTGGGTTGTTGGAGTATTGCCTTATTTTCTTTATTGTATTTGACCTTATCCATAGCTTACTACATCATTTTCTTAATTTCATGAGAATATAATTTTTCATCATCAGTAAGGTCTTGATGTTGTAGTTATTTCAACCAACATTTAAATGCAACAAAAACATCCACAAGTTTTTTAATTATATCAAAAAGAGACAATGAATAATAAATGTTAGAGTTCATCAGTATTTAATTTTTTTAGTTTTTTTGTTTCGAAAAAAATAAAAAAATTGGAAATAAAATACACATGAAAACATTTCTTCCCTAGAAATGAAACCAAAATTTGAGTGTGAGGTCATTGAACTTGGGGAAAAATAAAATCTAAAAAACTAACTTACTCTAGTATTATGGTAACAACGGTTGAACCACTATTAAGGAAAGTGATTTTGTAGACCAAAAAATTCTGATTACAAGAAAAAACAACAATAAAAACTAAAAGTGGGCAGTTAAATGGTAAATAAAAAGGTTAAATGAAATGGTGTAGGGGAAACAAGTTCAGAGAAAGAGACAATCAGAAGTTGAGTTAGGGGGACTGAACCAGAATAGATTAACTAAAATGAAATTTCACATGAATGGAACCAAACATAGAGGTTCTGAGTTTTTGTGGAGAGGAAGGAAATATCTAACTATTATTACATAAATCACTTTTTTTAGTGATCTATCTTGGGAACAATTATCTAAAACAGAACCCAAGAAAATGACGCTTCTTCATAGAGAGGAGCTTACTGAAACATTTTCAAGTTTAGTACTTCGGTTATGGTCACTATGGTAAAATGGTACTCTACCATTAACCTCTTAGTACTTGAGGTGGAGTGAAATAACTATCATGAGGAATAAAAATATGGATCACTAGATGGTAAACATCACCCTAATATGATTAAACTGATTTCAAGAATATGAGAAATGAAAACAGTACAATCTTCCTAATAGAATCTCCTAAAATACTTATTTATTCATAATAGAAGAAGAATAAAAAATATATTTCATCAAAAAAATATCATTATAGTAAAACATCGAATAAAAAAAGGTTGAAGAAGCCCTCATGTTCTGATCAACTTCTTTATCCAACTCAAACTCTATTGTCCACTTGTTCTGAGTGCTCTCCCATATCGATTGTCTCCTCTCTATCCTATGTTCTCTGGTGTGAAAAGTGGAAGGTGTTTCTGATGGATGATTAGGAGATGGTTCTTTGATGGGTTCTCCAGGAAATCGAGGATGATTCAACTATAAATAGAAAAACTTTTCACACTCATTTGTGGATCACGATCTCCGTTAGGTTAAGGATATGCATCTTCCACATGGAATGGGTGTCACTATATATCCTCCTCTTCTAGTGACTTGAGTGCAGCTCCGTCAAAAAGATTTTCTCTACTCCAATGATCATGCCCAACTCCCCATAGTTATACTTCACAAAAACTATCAGACACAACAACAAAACATGTACTTAATAAAATTATATATATATATATATATATTCATGTATTATTATTATTATTATTATATATGTTAATATTATTATTATTATTATTACTACTTATAAACACATATACTAAATATGTTAATCTTAGGTATTGTCCAATGCCACATGTCACTCTATTAATCCTCCACATCCCATTATGCATACGTGTCAAGCCACCATGCTTCCAAATCCCTCCACCGCTCCCTTTCTCTACCCTTCACGGGTAATTTTTTTATCTGGGTTTTTAAAAAATTAAAATTTGATAAAAGGGTATAGGGTTCGAATATTTTTAAAAAGGGGTCGGGGATGCGTGAACGGCGTTCACGCATCCCGGACCCGGGCGTGATGCGTGAACGCCGTTCACGCATCTTCCCGAGAGAAGGGATGCGTGAACGGCGTTCACGCATCTCACAGAATACCTAAATGATTCATTTTTTCTAACCTAGATCATATGGAAAGGTATTTCACTTAGAGGAAAACATGCAAGGGTAAATAATCTATGTGTAGAAACTCTACTCATATGACTTACAAGGAATTTTTGTATCCTGAAAGAAGTCATATTAAGATAGAAAATAAGTTCAATGTTTTTAAAGATAAAAACGAGTATCAAAAAATGGTGTTTAAAGAACCAACATCAAATCCCTCGTAATAAGAATCTTGGAAGAGAAGATGAAAAATTTGGAAGAAAAATAATGAGGTTGTACCAGCTGTGGAGGAGGGGGAAAATGTATTCCAAATAAAGAGGAAATTCATGGGAAGGAAATATGTGCATAATCCATAAAGCATGTAATAAGAAATAAATCACATCCCATGGTTGGCTTAGAAATAAGAAGAAATAAAGGATGAGAGAAAACTCTCACATTGAATGTTTCCTCTATAGAATACAAGAGGTTCCTCCTTATTCCTTATTATTTTATGTGTTATGAGTTTACTTGAATGGAATTGAAGGAGAAGTATTGTTCATCATGGAGTACATAAATTCCCATGATGAAGAATGAGTTCATCTCTTAAGGAGGATCTTATAAGAGATTTGAGGTATTCCAATCACATTATCTTAAATTTTTTCTTAATTATATTCATTAAGGTTGAGTACTTATTTAATGAAAAAAATGAGAAAAGGGGGATTTGTTCTTGCACTTGAACTTTCTAATGTGTTTTTTGAAGTGTGTGCAGGATCATGTATTTCTTATCTTAAAATTACTCATCCTGATAATTGAGAATATCTAATTTTAGTATCACATATGAGTATGTGTTATAGGTAGATTATATTATATTGGTTATTTAATTATTTCTTTCTACACTAGGATGGATCATATAGATATAGTGTTTATTAACTAAAGGCTTTGTTCCAAGTATCATGTCATATCATCCCCTTATTTAAAATATATGTGAAGATTTTTTTGAGAAGAAATATGAGTTTAAAATTGTCCAATTATCCTTTTCATTTTATTTTAAATAAGGGGGAGAATAATTGATGTTACAACATATTAACTTTTATGATATGAATGGATATTAACAATAGAAGATAAAGGGGGAGATTGTTGGAAAAAATGGTTGTATGTTTTATCAATATGTCAATAAGTATTCGGGTGATTAGAAGATCATATTTTGATGAATCCACGTGAATCAGATTCTTACATGAGTTGTAACATTTATGTGAAGAATGGAGAAGACCCGAGCATTGGGTATTTTTGATGAGTTTTTGTATTTTATTATGTAATTAAATATGAGTTACATGTATGAATATAGATAATGATTCATAGAGATAGACACCACATTAAGAAGAAAGAGGGGAACCTTAATCCTTCTAGTATTCTTTATGAGTTGCATGAAACAAAATACCCACAGAAATTAATGGGGCATTCAATATGAGGAAAATATGATACCACTACTGATGAGTATTCATATATAAATGTGTAATTAAATGTGTTATTACTAAACAAATTTAAATAAGGATTTAAATGATTGATTTTAAATCATGTAATAATGATATATTACCCATGAACAATTATTGTTTGTTTTGTGAATAAAGTGTGTATGAAGGTGATGAAGACTCTGTGTTGAATTGAAATATTATTTCTGATAACTCGATACAATAATGTATCAGGTAAATACAGAAAGATGAATTGATGAGTTCCTGAGTATTTGAATATTGAGGAGAATCTAGATTGCACAAAATCTGAAAAGAGTCTTAATATAATAATTTCTAAAATTATTGATAAAGTACACAAGGTAGGAGTGACTAGATTTCTTATAGAGTAAGTCTATTTGAAGAAGAACTTCTTCCTAAATTTGGAAGTAGATGTATCTTTTGGATTATAGAGTAGAATGAATCTCCAATGTATTATGGAGAAAGAGAGTGTATAGTGGATTATTTTTTGTTATAGAGAGGAAAAATGGATTATATGTCATTGTATTAACTTGTGGAGATAGTGAATAATACATGTTGGGGGGTATAACCAATATAGAAATGAGTAGTATTTTCAAAATAACCCTGTAAATAACATGTGATTCTCCCTATTTCATTACAACTACACTTGAGGAATGATTGAGAGTTTAAATTGAGTGGATCAAAAACCTAAAAAAATTTCAATAGGTTGAATTTAAAAAAAGAATTAGTAAAATAAGGCTACCACTGATTCACCTCCCTCTCATTACCACCTAATTGATCCTTGGCCACTAAAAATATCTCTTCATATCAATAGATCTTGGTGAAATAGGTTTACACACATCAATTTTCATTAGTTCAATCACTCTTATTGACCATTGATCTTTAACCTTTTATATATTTCAAATAATCTTCCCTTGTTAGAAAGAATCGCATGTATGAGTATGATCACATGATAAATTAGGGAGATCTTGAGCAGTGTCACATTTCAACAGATCTTCCATGTATGATTGGATCATATAAACAATAAATTTATACCACAACCTATTTTCTTCTTCCTTGGATATAAAATACATATATTCTTGTCCACTCACAAGATATAGATTCCCCTTTGTGTGTTTTCCTTACAAAACAACTCCACTATATTTTCCCTTGATAATACACACCTTATTTGTAAATATTATAGTGTGTCCCAAGTCACATAGTTAACTAACACTTAACAAGTTTTTATTGAGACCTTCAACAACCATTAAATCAGCTTATCTCATCCCCACCCCCAAATTTGGCTTCTCCCAAGCCAATAATCATCAGGCCTTCATAATTGAAAAATATATCAACACCTTACCTTCCATACATTATTCTTATAACTAGATCCTTATTTCTCATCATATGGGAGGTGCATCCACTATAAATGATCTATAATATTGTGTTATTTGATGGTTTAAAGGAAATCTCTACAATCACTACCTTCTTAAATATTCTTTTTGATCCATGTATTTGAATTCATACTTGATGTTGACTAATATTATCAATCTTAATCAAATTATTATGGTCTAACGTCATCCTGAAAAGATGCAAATTTATTTTTCATTATCATCTTGTTTGATGATCCCTTGATCTACTGCATATTACCACTTTGGGTATACTTTAGTAAATTTCTCTACATTATTGATGAGAAACATTTTTCCATGTGTCTAAATCCTCTAAACCTAAAATAGTGACCCTCAAGGCTATGGAATGAGCATTCTAAGAATTCCCCATATTTCCACAAAAATAATATTTGATAAATGGTTTATTCATGTGCATCACTAATACACCACTCATTATTCCTTAAGATCACTAAATATTCTGATTCTAATTCATACCAAAATAAATCTTTATCCACATAACAGGATCTTGTGTTCTGACACCAATCATTACTGCTTTCTGTTTATGAACAATAACCATACCATTTGTGGCATTACGATGTATCATTTTCTTCCCTAAACATTTATTAACTATTTTTTGGACCTATGAACCATAATTTCCCTTTTTTCCATCACTTGTGTGACCTAATTTCCTAATATCATATTAGGAGTCAAGAGTTTCTCTTGATCCTATATTTAATTGTAGGCCAACAAAATCCTCCTAAAGTTCTTCAATACATTTTACTTGGTCTTTTAATATGTTATTCATAAAATAAATAGCCTTGGATTATTATTTAACCTTTATCTTGAACTTATTGAATTTATATGAGTATTATGGAATTTCTAATCATATTATTTATTATACACACATATATATATATATATACATTGGTAGATAATTTGATAACAGTAAGACACTTATTAAAGGTATAATAGAAGTCTAGATAACAGTAATACACATACAAAACGTATCATAAATCAAATGTCAACCTAATCTACGCCTCCGGTGTGGATGCTCCTCTGTCCCACAGTCAGGCGTATACTGGATGTGTCCACGCCGTGTCTGTCTACGTCTGTGCTCTGGCGTACGCTGCGCATCCTCATCGACAGCCACCTCCACATCCTCCTGTGTGACAGACGGTGGATGTACAGTCTCACCGCCTGTACCCTGGCCTGCATCTAAGGATAGTGGAAGCTGGCTGGAACTCTCACCAATATAGGAAGTAGATGGCTGCTCTGCTGCGGATGACTGCAATAAAACATCGAACTCAATCCAGTCAGCGTCTGTAAGTACCTGTGGCTGTGCCTGAGAAGCTGGAGGAGCATATGACTGGTCATGCTGAACACCCTCCTCTAGTGGAATAATATCATGTGGCTGAGCAAGCTGAGCAGCCTCATCCTGTGGAACAACAGCAGGCTCCGCGGCCTCCGCAGCAGGCTCCGCGGCCTCCGCAGCAGGCTCCGCGGCCTCCGCAGCAGGTGGTGGATCAAAGAAAATTCCATGATAAATCTCATCCATCGACGGTAGCATCTGTCGTACAAGGCTGTGAAAATATGCTGGGTCAAACGCAGCTCTCTCCACTAGATCAGACATATGCAGTAGATGACAAATACGAGCATCCTGCGAAAACAAATTCTGTTGTTAACTAATTTGAATAAAAAATATGTTGAACTGTGAAAGAAAGAATGCATACCAAGTCATGGAAGCCCCGTCTGTGCCGTGTCAGAAATCTGACGGGAGACCTGATGTACCAGCCTGCATAATCCATCTGATCCATCAAATGAAAGCATACTGTCCCTGCCCCTCGCAACTGGGACTCCCGTCGCCTGTCCCATAACGCAACATATCTCGCATGGTAGCTCCTCCAATCAAAATCTCTCTTCCCTGACATCTTCAGGGAATGCAATGAATCCAACTGACTGGGCGGGTCAGGAACTGGCTGAAGGAATCCAAACTGTCTCATAATCCTATCCGTCTGATGCCACTCGACTATATGAAAATGAATCAGTGGAACCATGCAGGAGCCAAAATCAAGCATCACTGTACAGTATGGGGGCAGACTCTGAAGGATAGCATCTGTATATGGCATCCATGTAATCTGAAAGAAAAAATGAATAATCAATTAATAAATGAATAGATTTACAGTAAAGAGTAAAGATTTAACAATATAAATAATAATCACTTACATCGTCTGGTCGAATGCTGTCTAGCATAAGTCTGTAGGCATGAACATCATGTCTGGGAGAATCTGAATGTCGATGCGCCTGACTCCACCTGTAGATAACATTTTTTTTACATTTCATAAAAGAATTTTATACAAGTAAGTTAGATATTAGAAAGAATTAATAACATACCAACATCCATGTGGAGCCTCTGCTACAATATCTACGGGTAATGGCGCACGAGCATGTGGAGCTAAACGAGGTATGTGCTCCCATACCCACATCTGTAGAAGAACCATGCATCCTGTGATCTGCATCTTATCGATGTGACATGCACTGCATAGGGCTCTGTATGTATATGCTAGGCAGGCAGACCCCCAACTATATCGACCTGCCTGGTCCAAATCCTCTAAAAAAGATAGATACATCAGGTGCACAAAAGTAGTAGAGTGGTCAACAAAAAGCGTGCCACCGATCAGCCTCAAAATATATGCCCGTGCAAAGCGCAGCACGGTGACGTCATCAGCATCATCTGGTAAATGTGTGAAGTGCTGGTCTAACCAAGGCATCCGCAATCTACCACCGACGATGGTCCTGCCATCATCCTGGACCTCTATGCCCAGAAGTCTATGAACAAGCTCAGGCAAATCTGATGGAACTCGGCCTGTCAAAGCATGTCCGTCGATAGGGAGGCCCAACATAATAGCCACATCCTGCAATGTAATAGTCATCTCTCCCTCACTGAAATGGAAAGTATGTGACTCTGGTCTCCATCTCTCGACAAGTGCGGCAATGAGCTGATGATCAAGAAACGTGAAGTCGCACATCGCTACTCCATAAAATCCAGCTCGACGAAGATGTGGGACGATAGCGGGAGGTGGTGCAGTATGATGGAAATGGTGAGATCTACGTACACTCAAGGGAGCCACAGGACGTCCCTCTAAAAGCATTCATGATACATGAGTAGCCTGAGATGTAAGCAATAGAAAACCTGCCATCTGCACACATGATATCATCGTTACTTAATTTATCAATTATCCATTAAATAACCATCAACATTATTCCACATTAAAAATTAACAGGAAAAAGTGAAAAATTAATTATTTCTTATTATTTGTGAAATTACGTTTGTTAATTCATCCATTATCCATTAAATAACCATCAACATTATTCCACATTAAAAATTAACAGGAAAAAGTGAAAAATTAATTATTTCTTCTTATTTGTGAAATTACGTTTGTTAATTTATCCATTATCCATTAAATAACCATTAACATTATTCCACATTAAAAATTAAAAGTGAAAAATTAATTATTTCTTCTTATTTGTGAAATTACGTTTGTTAATTTATCCATTATCCATTAGATAACCATTAACATTATTCCAAATAGATCAAGTTCCTAAGTAACTATAGAAACTTCCACAATAGGTTATTCAACCACAACCTCTTCCTCTTAGTCTTCTACTTCTTCTCATCCTCATCCTCTATTTCTTATTCTTCTTCTTCTTCATCGACACCAACCACAACCTCTTCCTCTTAGAGCAGGTACACAGACTCGATCATGGATGATGAGATTTGGAACTCTGTCCTGCCACTTGGGGACATCTCTTAAGAGTATGTCCTTCTGCGTGGCAGATACTGCATCGTATTCTCCCTCCTCGTTGCCGAGGCCAATCCATCTCATTTCTGATGCGAGTTGACTTCGGTCTTCCTCGAGGCCGCAACCTAGTAGCATGAAGCTAATAATTTTAAAAATGACACACATTGAAAAAATTATAAATGATACCAAAACCGACTTATGAAAACCTGGAAATATCAGGGACAATGGTCGGTTGATCAGCAGGCAATGTGATAGAATGGAAGTCACCAACAGGCATCCAAGCAGCACTATAACAGTTAACCAAAGTTCTCATGTGATACACCGGGTCAACATATGGCTCCCACGATATATTTACCGAAGCGCAAGCTGTAATAACATGTACACATGGATATCTCAATGCCTGAAAGCTGCCACAATCACAGTACCTGTTATCCAACATCACGACAAACACTCCACCATTAGTGCATGCACCCTGGTCGTAGCACTTTGTTACCCGAAAACTCCTCTTTTCCTTGTCAAAGGCTATAACATTCCATCGTGAAGCCTCATTCCGTATCCGGTCAATATCAGTTTGAAAATTCTGAGTAAAAAGCATTCCATTTTCCATCCTCTGGTAGGCCTTTTGGGACCGGTCAACAAAGTAGTGAACACATCTAAAAAATGTCTCTTGCACTAACCCTGTGATTGGGATTTTGCGCACACCCTTGAGGACCCCATTTACGCACTCCACTATATTAGTGGTCATATGCCCATATCTCATGCCACCATCGTATGCTAATGACCATTTTTCCTTTGAAATTTGTACCATATATTCATATACCTCCTCATTAACTGTTCGGATCTCTTCAAGACGCCGATCAAACCTTTCTTGTTGGGGTTCATATGCTGAAAGCATAACATAATAATGTATTAAAATGGATAGTAAATTTTGTTAAAAAAAGAAAGTTTAGAAAACCATACCCAATTTGAGGATCGCCTTCTTTATGGCCTCATCTCTAAACTGCTTATGCACATTACTTGCAATATGTCTAATGCAATAACGGTGATAAGCATTCGGCTCAGTCCAAGAAACCCCATCACTACTCACGGCCTCTATAATCGCTCGATGACGATCAGATATCAGACACACGCCCTGTTTCTGCGTGACATGAACACGTACACATGCCAAGAACCAGCTCCAGCATTCAAAATTTTCTTTTTCAACAACAGCAAAAGCAAGTGGCAGAGGAGCGCGATTACCATCCTGTGTGGCAGCAATGAGTAGAACACCTGTATACTTTCCATAAAGGAATGTGCCATCTACCTGAATAAATTGTTTACAAAAGGGAAATGCAGCAATGCACGGTCTGAATGCCCAAAAAATACTCTTGAACTTCACCTTTGACCGATCAACTAGATGATTTTGGGATACATACTCAACAGTGTCCAACTGATAAACAATCTGATTATTGAGAGACAACAATTCCATAAGTTGTGGCAACAACGCATAAGACTCATCCCAATCACCATACACTTTTACAATGGCTTTCTGTTTTTCATTCCAAGCTTTGTTGTATGATACCTTATAGTTATACAACTGTTGAATTCTTTCCTGAATAAGGGCAACAGGAACATCCTGACTTGTTCGTATCATCTCACAAATAACAGTAGATATAAACTCTGCATCAAGAGAAGAGTGATCTTGTGCCAAGCTGGGATGCAGACAAGTGTGTGGGCCTTCTAATTTGGTTATCTTCCAACATCCATAACATTTATCAAATACTGCTCTTAATCGAAATTTACATTCTGACCCATATTTTTCACAACGAATGAGATATTTGGTCTTCTTTGACTCATAAACCACAAATGTGAAATGTCGCTCAATGTGGTATTGTTTTATCACATTTTTCATGACCTGTTTACTTTCGAACTCCTGCCCAACATATATGGCATTATCATTTGATGCAGGCATATTCCCTATAATGCCAGGGAATTCAGAAGCTGGTGTAATGACATCCCAATCAAAAGGTTGTTCACGAGACATTCCTCCAACTAAGGAACTCAAAACTGAAGGCTGATTACCACTAACTGGTGGATGTAGTGGATGTCTGTCTCTCAAAGGAACCTCAGAAGGTTCATTTCTAACCACATCATCTCCTGCTGACTCCCCAGATTCTTCTTCCTCAGATAAACTTTCTTACACTATATCAGCACAGAAAGGGATGTCATCTACATTTCCTTCCAAATTTTGATGATCTTCCTCATTACATTCTTCCACATGAGTCATATGAGAAGGAGGCAATAAAGAAGACTGTTGTGAAGGACCGACTTCTATAGAGGTCACAAAGCATGGTTCTGTAGTAATCGATTTCACCACATCAATATCAGAAATGACAATAAATAATTCCATCAAACCATTAATACACTGTTGCCTGAATAACTGAGAAGCCTCCATCCAATCCTCATCATCGACTATAGGGTAGTCGCTGTGCCACATACGCTCAGGATATTGAAGATGTCGGTATCTAATTGAAGTGATTTCTTGTCCTGCACTCAATTTTAACCGACTATGAATCTTATTACGAACTGCATCCAATGTCATACAACCATGGAGATTTACCACTTTGACAGGTGGCACACTGTAGCTAAAACCCTGCTCGGTACAAATTACCTCACCGTTGCAATATATTTGAGCAGACATAATTACCTATTAAAAAAAATTAAAAATATTATACACTACATTAAAATTTTAAATTATTTAATTTGGTTTTGAATAATTGATTATCTTGAGACTTTTTTATGTATTGATTTATCACTGTTAAGGTATAGTGATTGTGATTTTAGAACAAAAGCAAATTTAATATAATGTTTCATAAAGTTTGATTACTTATGAATATATAATCATGACTTGATCTTGAGACTTGCGATTAGTTTATAATTATCTGATAAACTAACCACAATTTATATGAGTAAACTCCTATCTCTATTATCAAATATTGCAGCAACCGCCAATCTCCTGTCAAATAGCAACGCCTCCTCTCGAACGAGTTCTCAAATGCCTCTTCGTCTACACCTCTTCGGGGATGCCTCTTCGTCGACACCTCTTTGGGGCGTCAGTCTTTTAATTACAAATTTACTCACATGCATGTGAGAGGGTCTAGGGGTATGAAATACATAAATTAATTTAAACGGACACGCAGGTCCTTACACTTACTGAGAGATGACTCGCAGGTCATCAATACCGAAAAAATCCAATTATTACAAATTGAATAACAACATACACAAAATAAAACATGCAATTTCAATTATGCATGGTCGGTCATCTCAAGATCAGTCATCACTCATACCGTGTTTTTTGGTATATTTATTATATTATCCGTATTATATAAAATCTATATTAAATACTACACCTCTTTTACAAAAATTTAACTTCATGTGTATATATATATATATATATTTATTAAAAACATTAAATAAATTTTATTATAACTGATCTAATTGAGATTTATATAATAAGCACTTTTGTTATTTTAAATTTTATGAAATTGTAATGTTTTTTGGGCATTCTTCTACTTTTCAAAATATAAGTAAATATATTTTATACTTTATTGATTAAAAATATTATTACTAGTAAATAAAAGTAATTTAATTTACATTTACATCAAAACCATCCATTAAAATAAATTTCTCCAACATAAATTACTTTTTCTAAACATTAAAAATTTTAGACATAACATAAAACATTCAATATTTAGACAACAGACATTCAAAAAATTAAATCATACGAACATTCAACATCAAGAAAATTAAATCATACAAAACATTTCATGCATAACATATGAAATAAATAAATCATACACACAATTAAACATACAAATGAAATAAATAAATACAATTAAACATACAAATGAAATAAATAAATACAATTAAACATAAAAATGAAATAAATAAACAAAAATAAACAATTAAATTATTAAATAGAAATTTTACCTCAATAAAAGCAGCAAATATTTGTTGAGAAAGAATTTATGCAGAGCTTCGCAACAAAAATCAGAGGAGAACAATGGGTATTGGGGGGGGGGGGACGCCTCCTTTTATAACTTTTCTCGGCCGGATGCGTGAACGCCGTTCACGCATCCTTCAGCTCGTCCGCGAAGGATACGTGAACGGCGTTCACGCATCCTTCGCCACGGAGAGAAGCGTGAACACCGTTCACGCATATTTTCCCGCGCAAGGATGCGTGAACGGCGTTCACGCTTCCTTCAGCTGGTCAGCAAAGGACGCGTGAACGCCGTTCACGCATTACCGTCGGGGTCCGGGATGCGTGAACACCGTTCACGCATCCTTCCGCGGCGAAGGATGCGTGAACGGCGTTCACGCATCCTGGACCCAATTTTAAAATTATCCGAACCCTAGCCCCATTTAGCATATTTTAAATTTTTTAAAACCCAGAAAAAAAATGACCCACCCTTCACTCCCTCCTGTTCCCACTCCTGCTCGGCCTCCCCATTGCATTTTCCCTCTCCCCGTTTCTATTTTCCACTACTCTTCTCACTGAGGGTATCGTGCATCGTGACCTATACTCCCCTCAAACAACTTCCTCCGTCATCCTACCTCTACTGGTCAACCCACACTCCGTTAGATTCTCATTTTTTCCTCCCCCGGACACCCGTCGAACCTAGGGTTACAGCGCATCTTCTACATCAATCTTCTACATCCTTCTTCCAGCAAATGAACCTATGGATCCCGAGAACCGTCCAACTCCATCCTTCTTCAACTCCATGATTCTATAATGTACAAACGTTTTTGAACTATCCATCCACTTCCACATCCCTATGGTGAACCAATTCCTCTGATGCTTACAAATCATGGTTTTCTTTTACTACTTCATCATCTTCGGAAACCGTTATCCTTCCACCGCTCCACCATTTATCGTAATTCATCAATAGGATCCTGCTCACTGTGCTCATCGCTCGGAAATCACTCTAAGTAACCCTACCAACTACAAAACTGTATTTCGCATCTCGAAAACCTAAACTACTCCTGCAATTGTCAATGATGAAACAGTGCTACAAACATTGTCACTTTCCTCCCACCCTTTGCAGGTACGTTCAATTATATATTGGTGATGGGTCATCTTTCTAAACTGTTAGGGTTCCTATTACTTTCAAATTGCCTATTATAGGTCTGTTTTGAAAATAATGCAATATTAATCAATAGGTATCTCATTGCTATTTCTAGATAACTACTACTAAATTTTCAATACTATGACTCATTCAACTTCATTGAAATACAATCGGATTTTTTTCATAATTTCATCAAATTATAGAACTGCAAGCTTGATCGAAAATATATAAGTGCATAGGTTTATACTACTATTACTAAGAGGTATATGAAATCTCCAACTAAGAAACAGTATAAGCTACATATTGAATAAAATAAGATATTAATATTATTGCCGAATTAGTATGTGATTTTACGTCTATTTTGTGCTATATTATTATGTAATAAAGTCTCCAGTTTCTTCCTCTTTTGCAGGTGAATATGTTTTTAGTGTGCTAAATATAGGTATGAGCTGGAATATTTTCACTATTTGTCCTACGATGGAATAATTGATTGATTTATTTTAAAATCTTGACTCATTTTCTACTTGTAAGGTTTTAGATGCAGGTTGTGGAGTTGTATTTGGATGATTTAATTTAGGTTCAACAGATATAGTTTATCGCTGAATTAATTCAAGTACTTAGCTTGTTTAATTCAATGTGTGTTGGTGAAGATTAAGAAGGTTCAATTAGACAGTTTAAAGGGAAAAAAGGTGATTTAATTCATTGCATATTTTTACCATCTAATTTGCAATGGAGGTACTCTGATAGGTTGCATTGAAGTAATTACCAACTTGATAATATTTATTTTTAATTAATGTAGTTGGCTTATTTAATTCAAGGTGTGGAGTTGCAGGTTATGAAGGATAACTTAGATGGTTTATGGGGCACTGGGATGATTTATTTCATTGCATATTACTACTATTACTATTTTTCCTATGATGGAATAAATGATTTATTTCTTTTAAAATATTGACTCATTGTACACTTGTCTAGTTTCAGATGCATGTTGTAGAGTTGCGTTTGGATGATTTAACTCAGGTTCAACAGATATAGGTTTTTGCTGAATTAATTCATGGTGGATCATGTTATTAAGGTAATGTAGCATGACTAAATCTATACACTTGGGAATTCATTAATTTTTTGTGAATTGTTTACACTACTAGAAATTCGGGCTATAGCTACGTTTCTAAACAGTGGCGATAGGCCCTCAAACCGTGGCTATAGGTAATAGCCACGGTTCCTCGAACTGTGGCTAAGATTGGCGTGGCTATAGGCCTATACCTATAGCCACGGTTCCAAACCGTGGCTTTAAATCTATAGCCACGGTTGAAACCGTGGCTATACTAAAGGTTGGATAGAATATATTTCCATAGTTTAAAACCGTGGAATTATGTCTATAGCAACGGTTCAAAACCGTGGCAATAAACCAATAGCCACGATTTAGAACCGTGGTTATAGGGTGTCCAAATCCATAAAAAAATACCCCTGGACACCCCCCTGGACACACTCGGGACACCCCCTGGACACCCCCTGGACAGACCCTAGACACCCCATTGACACCTTCTGGACACACCCTGGACACCCCCCAGACACCCCCCTAGACACCTCCTGCAGACCCCCCCCCAGACCCTGGACACCCCTGCCAGTCTGCCCCCCCCCCCCACCCAGAACCTGCCCCCCCCCCCCCACCCAGAACCTGCCCCCCCCCCCCCAAGAACCTGGACACCCCTGCCAGTCTGCCCCCCCCCCCCAAACCCTGGACACCCCTACCAGTCTGCCCCCCCCCCCAGAACCTGCCCCCCCCAGAACCTGGACACCCCTACCAGTCTGCCCCCCCCAGAACCTGCCCCCCCAAACACAGACCCCCCCCAGAACATGCCCCCCACCTGCACACCCCTCACTGGACATACCCCTTATAGCTCCTCCCTTCCTCCTTGGACAGACCCCCTAGCACATCCCCCACCCCTTTACAAACCACCACTCTCCCCTCTGGATAGAACCCCTTAGAACCCCCCCCCCCCCCTTGACACCCCTGGACACCCCCCCTTGACACACCCCTGCATCCCCAGTACCACCTGCACCCAGCCCCCCCCCCCCATCCCCCCTGCACCCAGCCCTATATCCAGCCCCCACCCTCTACACCCAGCCCCCTCACTACCCCTTGCACCCAGGCCCCCCCCCCACTTCACCCCCACTATCCACTCCCACCCGCACCCCCACTGCCCCCCGCACCCAGGCCCCCACCCCCCCACCCCCCCCCCCATCCCCCCTATCCCCCCTACACCCAGCCCTATATCCAGCCCCCACCCCTACACCCAGCCTCCTCAATACCCCTTGCACCTAGGTCCCCCTCCCCCCCACTGCACCCCCACTGCCCCCCTGCACCCAGGCCCCCAGCGCCCCCCCCCCCATCCCCCGGCACCCAGCCCTAGATCCATCCCCCACCCCCTACACCCATCCCCCCCTGACCCCTGCCAATCCCCCCTGCCAGCCCCCCCCCCCTCCCAAGGATGTGTTCATGCTGAAACTGGTAAATCACAATTCTGCTGGATATATTCTGTAAGCAGATCATCAACTTGTACTCCCAACTTGAGCACCTTATCAAAGAGGGTTCTCTACTGCAACTAGAATTAAGATGAAACATCCTATCAACATGAGGTACCGACAACCAACATACATGAATCAAGATATAGAAAATAGAGAGTTCCCAACATTTTTTACACAACCAGAACATGTCTAGGAGCATCATTACAGACCTCACCCTATATATAGGTTACACATGACATATACTAATAGGGCTGCCACATTTTACTCTACCTGCTGTTACACCTATTCATGCTCGTTCTCAGCTAGACATTCCTCAAGGACAGCCCCTCCCCCTCTGCTGGACAACCCCTCCCCCTGCCTGGACACCCCTCCCCCCTGCTGGACACCCCCCCCTACTGGACATCCCTCCCCCCTGCTAGACACCCCTCCCACCCTGTAGGACATCCCCTCCCCCTGCTGGACAGCCCCTCCCCCTGCCTGGACACCCCTCCCCCCCCTGTTGGACACCCCTCCCCCCTGCCTGGACACCCCTCCCCCCTGCTGGACACCCCTCCCCCCTACTGGACAGCCCTCCCCCCTGCTGGACATCCCTCCCCCCCATGCTGGACAGCCCCTCCCCCCTGCTGGATAGCCCCTCCCCCTGCCTGGACACCCCTCCCCCCTTGCTGGACATCCCCTCCCCCTGCCTGGACACCCCTCCCCCTGCATGGACACCCCTCCCCCCTGCCACCCCCCCATGCTTGTCCCCCTGCCTTTCCCCACCTGCCCCAAGCTAGTCCCCCCTGCCAGCCCCCTACTATCCCCCCCTGCCCCTGCTAGTTCCCCCCCCTGCCACCCCCTGCTTGCCCCCTGCCCCCTGCCAGTCCCCCATGCCATCCCCCCAGCCCCTGCTAGTCCCCTTGCCCCCTGCTAGGCCCCCTGCCCCCTGCTAGGCCCCCTGTTAGGCCCCCTGTCAGTCCCCTACTAGTCCCCCTACCCCCTGATCTGATAACCAAGTTTATCTGATCTGATAACCACAACATCTTCAGCACTTCCAGATTCATGTTTAACAGGTACCAATTCACCAATTCTGACATGTTTAGAAGCATGAGATAAGACAGGAACAGACTGAACTACATCAGATTTACAGACCATGTTTAGCACCCCTCCCCCTGCTGGACACCCCCCCTCCCTGGACAGCACCCCCCCTCCCTCCCCCCTGGACACTGGACTCCCCCTGCATATTTACCCCTACTGGACACTGGACCCATACTCCCCCCCCCCACCACTACCAGCCCCCTTGTACCCATGCTGGACACAAGACTCCCCCTGGAAACTAGTTCTTGGGATGCCCAAATCATATTTACCCCTATTAGACACTGGACTCCCCCCTGGACACTGGACTCCCCCTGCATATTTTCTCCTACTGGACACTGGACCCCTACTGAACACTATCCCCATACTATAGGTTCTTAGTAGGACCACCCCATACTATAGGTTCTTAGTAGGAATTGGGAAACACTTGAAACAAAATTCAGAAGTAGCTATATATGAGTAATCTAGGAAAACATACATATAATCAGTCTGGAAAATAAAACAGAATAAACTATAAAATTTTTATGGAAATAAAATAAAACATATTTGAAATTGGAAAACATTACCAGAAAAACTGTTTATCAACTAAACAAACTGCTTGGTGAAATCATGGTCACACATGCTCATCCTCAGATAAAATCTGCTTGCATTTCATGTAGTACTGCATTAAACAAAACATTGGAATTATGATTTGAA
The DNA here is from genome assembly GCA_963277665.1 of Viscum album. Lineage (NCBI taxonomy): Eukaryota > Viridiplantae > Streptophyta > Magnoliopsida > Santalales > Viscaceae > Viscum > Viscum album. The sequence continues at coordinate 1,429,941,720 of OY728140.1, forward strand.
ATAGAGTTACCAGATTTTATAGCACCGTGCTCACTATCTATAGGTGGTGAAATAGTTATACTTGGTGCCTGTGAAGTATCTGTGGTATGTTTTATGATATTTTCTAGATCTGGACAGCACTGCATTTTCTCTATAGAGACATTCATAACCTGCATGGGCTTAGGTTCCTGGACATCCCTCTTGCACCCCCTTGCAACCCCCTGGACAGCCCCCTTGAACACCCCCCTGCACCCCACTGGACAGCCCCCATGCCCCAACTGGACAGCCCCACTGGACATCCCCCTACACCCCCTGGACAGCCCTCCCCCCCTTCCGGACACCCCTCCCCCCTTCTTGGACAGCCCCTCCCCCTGCTGGACAACGCTCCCCCTACTGGACACCCCTGCCCCCTGCCCCATGCACCCCACTGGACAACCCCCATGCCCCAACTGGACAGCCCCACTGGACACACATCCACCCCTGAAGAACTACCCCTGAATGTTGATTTCCCAAATGAGGCAACCCTCTTAGTAGAACATGTCAAAGAGTATTAGAAAACGTATTTTGATGGTGATTTTCAAAGATCGACTTAAATAATGCTTAATAATTCCAATCTTAATTGAGTAGGCCAGGTGGTTGTCTTTATCACACCAACACAAGACGTCCAATCATACTTTTTCCTATTTTTATAAGGTTTCACTGATGATGAGGAAAATTATTAGGCTGTCATTACTGGTCATCAGTTATCAGATGATATTTATTTCCCCCAAATGGATATGAAGGGAGAATCCAAGTTAGACCTCAAATATATTAATGGTGACCGGAGGAGGGGAGTCCGTCGGGGGAGGCGCGGTCGTCCGGGGAGGAGAGGTCGCCGGGAGGAGGGGAGTGCGTCGGGGGAGGAGGGGAGTCTGTTGGCGTCGGGGGAGGCGATGTCGTCCGGGGAGGGGGGAGGTGCGGTCGTCCAGGGAGGGGAGTGTGTCGGGGGAGGGGAGTGAGTCGGGGAGGGTTCCGTAGGAGGAG